>CAUYLG010076593.1:0-88701 GCA_963573385.1 Cacajao melanocephalus
AGTCGCGCTGGCAACCCGTGAGGCTCCTCTGCTGGGAATCTCCTGGTCCATGAGCGACAAAAATTCGTCTGAAAGTGTGGCGTCCACTCGTTCTCTGTGCTTTCACTGGGAGCTACAATCCTGAGCTGCTAGTAATCGGCCGTCTTGGATCTCTCTCCCTAAAACTTTCTAATGTTTCCAAACACAATTTAAAACAACATAGACAAAAATGTTTGTAAAAGCACTATCAGTTTTTATCCCATTAATAAATATTAAATGCATAGACTATGCCAACAGCTGACACCACATAGAGACAAATAGTGCATGGCTTCTGCTCACCATAATGCCCCCAAGCAGTCAAAGCCATGTGAAAAGGCTACCATGTAGCTTGACACTTGCAATACAGTGAAACAGGTATAAGATTACGGGAGCACCTAAGACACAGGGAACCTCCCCAAGGTTGGGAAAGGTAAGCACAAGGAATGGTTTGAGATTTTTTTAAAAGAGGTAGCATCTCAATGGAATCTCTAAATATCATCAGAGGTTACCTATTTGAGGGAATGGACAAAAGTAATTACAAACACAAAAGATGGTTATGTAAATATGCTAAGATCTAAGACAGCACAGCATCTCAGAAGACTCTCAAATATTTCAGCATGTATGACACAAGAAGAGGCTCAAGGAGGTACAGGGCTAGCCCTAGAGAGGTAGACAAATGCCCAGTGTGATGCCATGGCAGGTGGGAGAGTGCTTGGGTGCCAAATAAGGAAACTGGAATGGATACAATAGAGAGGCATTAAAGATCTTTAGTCATAAGTGAGAGTACCCCATTTCTGGTTCAGCAAATCTTACCAGCTTTTATCTTGATAATATGTCCAGAATATCAGCAGTTCTATGATATCACTTCCACACAGGTCTGAGTCACCATAATCCTGCTTAAAGATTACTGCAATTATATCCTAACCGATCTCTGCACTTCTGCCCTTGTTCTCATCTAATCCAATCTCCATGGGAGCCAGAATGATGCTTTTAAAACACATCAGATCACGTCATTACTCTCTCAGTTATTAGAGAATGTATTATATCTTTGGCTTCTTCTTGTCTCTTTATTAGCTTCTTGTTGTTACTCAACAAATTACTACCAACTTAGTGGCTTAGAATAGCACACATTTATTATCATAGTTCTGGAAATCAGAAGCCTGATATCAGTTTCACTGGACAAAAATCAAAGGTGCTGGCAGAGCTGTGTTTCTTCTCCAGACTCTAGGGGACAATTAATTCCTTGCCATGAGTACTAGTCAGAGTTCTCTAGAGGGACAGAACTAATAGGGATATATGTATTTATGAAAGGTTGTTTATTAAGGAGAATTGAGTCACATGATCACAAGGTAAAGTCCCATGATAGGCCATCTGCAAGTTGAGGAGCAAGGAAGCCAGTGATAGATCATTCTGAGTCCTAAAACCTCAAAAGTAGGAAAGCTGACAGTGTAGCCTTCAGTCTGTGGTCAAAGGCCCAGGAGCCCCTGGCAAACCAATGGTATAAGACCAAGAATCAAAAGCTAAAGAACTTGAAGTCTGATGTTCCAGGGTAGGAAGCATCCAGCACAGGAGAAAGATGAAAGCTAGAAGACTCAGCAAGTCAAGTCCTTCCACGTTCTTCTGCCGGCTTTAATACAGCTGTGCTGGCAGCTGATTAGACGGCGCCCAGCCACACTGAGGATGGATCTGCCTCTCCTAATCCACTGACTCAAATGTTTATCACCTTCGGCAACACCCTCACAGAACACCTGGAGCAGTACTTTGCATCATTTGATCCAATCAAGTTGACACTCAGTATTATCAAGTTGAACCCATACACATCTCCTGAAATCATACATAATCTTCAAATAAAGACAATAATAAGACCATAATTACACCTAACATAATACAGCTATCCTTCATACAACCAGAAATGCACTAATCCTTAACCTAAGTGGTATTACATGAAGTAACAACATTTAAATGTTGATATGAAGTGAATAATTCTTATGCTACATGATAAAAAAGAAAGAAAATAAAATGAAGATATTTTCTTAGTACAAATATATTCATGCACAAACTTCTTCTTAACACTTTAAGGAAGAAACACTTATGACAATTACCGTCCTCATTTCTGCATCTGATCAAGTGGTTATAGCTGGTATTGATTACTACCTTCTTCTACCACCCATTCTGTATTCCGTTTGCCTTCAGCACACATCTCAGTGGATCATGGATCTTTACCTGATGGAGTGACCCAAACCTTCATTCCTGAAGGGTGTGGGTAATTTGTAGTCCTGCCTGGATTGGGCTGTTGTAGTTTCCCATTGACCTTAATCACAGGGCATGGTAATACTTAGAAACACCATAAGGAATCTCCTGCATTCCATGCATACTCTTGCCTACCTCCATTTTGGAGTAGTAGACTGATTTCATCTTAATAGTCAGGTCAATCACCCCAGCTAATACTGTAACTCCCTTTTTAGCCTGTTGACTTAGAGATAGGAGGAGCCAAAAGTGGCCAAGTGGCAATCTTAACTTCCAGTTTAATAGAAACAGTGTTGTGTCTCCTGGTGGCAGCATTCCTCCCTCTGGAACTAAGACCTCTAGGCCAGCAGAACATAATGTCAAGGAACAGGAAGCAAAAATTTTGTTAGTGGTTCACTGGGGGTGATGATGAGTGGTGCCACTTCCACTTTCACCTCTTGATTCCTGGACCCATGAATTCTGGCTGTGAGAGAAACAGTTCCATATATTGGATGCCAATTTAGGACATACACAGTCTTCTGGAGAACTTTTTTCCTGCCCTGCAAATTATTGTCATCTAGTTGGCATTATAATTGTGAATTCAAAAGGCCATTTCACCGTTCTATCAATCCAGCTGCTTCAGGGTGATGAGGAACATGGTAAGATCAGTGAATTCCATGTGCATAAGCCCACTGAACAGTTCTTTAGCTATAAAATGAGTGCCTTGGTCAGAGGCAATGCTGTGTGGAATACCACAACAGAGAATAAGGCTTTCTGTGAGTCCACAGAGGGTAGTCTTGGCAAAAGCATTGTTTGCAAGACAGGCAAACCCACATCTGGGGTGAGTGTCTATTCTAGTCAGGACAAACCACTGTCATTTGCATGATTAAAGAGGTCAAATACAATCAACCTGACACTAAATTGCTGGCTGATTACCACTAAGAATAGTGCCATATCGAGGGCTCATGTCTGTCTCTGCTACCAGCAAATTGGGCACTCAGTGATGGCTGTAGGCAGGTCAGTTTTGGCATGTGGAAATCCATGTTGCTGAGGCCATGGATAGCCTCCATCCCTGCCACCATGGATACTCTGTTCATGGACCCATTGGGTGGTGACAGGGATGGCTGGGGAAAGAGGCTGCATGGTGTCCACAGAATGAGTCATCCTATCCACTTGATTGTTAAAATCCTCCTCTGCCAAGGTCATCCTTTGGTGAGAACTCATATAAGAAATATCTTCACAGTTTTGGACCTCTTAGAGAGGTCTGTGTACATACCTCTTCCCCAAAATTTTTGGCACCAATTTTCCAAACATGCTTCTTCCAAGTCCCTGGCCATCCAGACAAACCATTGGATACAGACCATGAATGAGTGTATAATTGCACATCTGGCCATTTCTCCTTCCAAGCAAAGTGCACAACCAGGTGCACTGCTTGAAGATCTGCCCACTGGGAAGATTTCCCCTTGCCACCCTTTTTCAGAGATGTCCTAGAAAGATGCTGTAGTGCTGCAGCTGTCCACTTTCAGGTAGTCCCTGCATATCATACTGAACCATCTGTAAACCAGGCCCTAGTATTCTCTTCTTCTGTCAGCTGATCACAGGGAACTTTCCATGAGACCATAATTGTAGGGTGTTGGAGAGAAGGCAGAGTAGCAGGAGTGAAAACCATAGGCATTTGAATCATTTCCTCATGTAACTTTCTTGTGCTTTCAGAACCTGCTTGAGACCTATCACATGTATATTAATTCCATTTGATGAACTTTATGGCTAGGTGGGTCAGAAAGCACCCAGTTCATGATAGGTAGTTCAGGCCACATGGTGCCTTGATGACCTGTAGTCAAAACTTCAGTTTTCACCAAAGCCCAGTAACAGGCCAAGAGCTGTCTCTCAAAAGGAGAGTAGTTATCTGCAGAAGATGGCAGGACCTTGCTCCAAAATCCTAGAGGCCTCTGCTATGATTCGCCTACAGGAACCAGCCAAAGGCACCAGACAGCATCCCTATCTGCTACTGACATCTCAAGAACCATTGGATCTGCTGGGTCATATGGCCCAAGTGGCAGAGCAGCTTACACAGCAGCCTGAACTTACTTGTTGCAGAGCCTTCTCCTGTTCTGAACCCCACTCAAAATGGCAGTTTTTCAGGTCATTCAATAAGTGGACTGGAGTAACACACTCAAATAAAAAATACGTTGCCTCCAAAATCCAAATAGGCCCACTAGGCATTGTGCCTCTTTCTTAGTTGTAGGGGGCAGGGCAAATGCAACAACTTATCCTTCACCTTAGAAGGAATATCTTGATAGGCCTCACACCACTGGACCCCTAGAAATTTCACTGATGTAGAAGGTCCCTGAGTTTTAGTTGAATTTATTTCCCATTTTGTGGCATGCAAATGTGTCACCAGTAAGTCCAGAGTGTTTGCTACTTCTTGCTCACTGGGTCTGATCAGCATAATGTCACCAATATAATGGACCAGTGTGATATCTTATGTAAGGGAAAAGCGATCAAGATCTCTCTGATCAAGATTATGACACAAAGCTGGAGAGTTGATATAACTCTGAGTTAGGATAGTGAAGGTATATTGCTGGCCTTGTCAGCTGAAGACAAATTGCTTCTGGTGGGTCTTACAGACAGGAATGGAGAAAAAGGCATTTGTCAAATCAATGGCTGCATACCAGGTTTCGAGAGATGTGTTAATTTGCTTGAGCAATGAAACCACATCTGGTACAACAGCTGCAATTGGAGTCACCACTTGGTTAAGCTTATAATAATCCATTGTCATTCTCCAAGATGCATCTGTCTTCTGCAAAGGCCAAATAGGAGAGTTTAATGGGGATGTGGTGGGAATTACTGCCTCATTTAGGTCTTTGATTCCCTCTAGGAATGTGATATTATTTTTTGTTTTACTACTTTTCTAAGTAGAGGAAGGTCTAATGGCTTCCATTTGGCCTTTCCCACCATCATAGCCCTCACCCTACCAGTCAGGGAGCCACTGTGGAGGTCCTGCCAGCTGCTAAGTATGTCTATGCCAATTATGCATTCTGGCACTGGGGAAATGACCACAGGATGAATCCAGGGACCCACTGTAAAGTTGGACCTGAGCTAAAACTACATTAATTACCTGACCTCCATAAGCACCGACTTTAACTGGAGGACCACAGTGGCATTTTGGGTCTCCTAGAATCAACATCAGCTCAGAGCCAGTGTCCAGTAGTCCCTAAAATGTCTGATCATATCCCTTTCCCCAGTGCACAGTTACCCTGGTAAAATGCTGAAGGTCTCCTTGGGGAAGGATAGGAGAAAGAGTAACAATATGAATTTTCAGTAGTGTAGTGGTGTCCTTCTTCAAGGGGACCAGGCCTCCACTTCATTCTAAAGGTTCTGGGTCTGTAAACTGGTTTAAGTCTGGAAATTGATTGACTACCTGTGATTCTGTTTTAATAATTCAAATTAGTCTTTTGTCCACTTGACCTGGAAGTTTTCTGCTTAGACAAATTAAGTAAGAATGCAGTAGGCTTCCTAACAATTTTACTTCTAGGAAAACAGTGATTAATAAGCCAATGTCAGAGGTATACACAAGTCAGACTATTCCGATTATCACTTTGCCTCTGCTGTTCATTACAGTCGCTACACCCACCTTGCCTTTGACAGTTGAGTGCTGCCACTTGGCCTCTGACACCTTGGGATCCAATTATTCACAATGCATTTAAATTTTGTAATTGAGCTATTGCGGTTCCCACTATAAGATCTGGGATACAGAGAAGAGCAATCATAGAGCTCTTCAAGGATGCAGGTGCTCCCCTCACAAATGTATTTCACAGGATATAGATGAAGGGTATGTCTTCTGGACCCTCCCAGCTGAGATGAGTAGGTATATAGTGACTAATATACTCTAGCATCCCAATCTCCTTAAGCCTTTGAATCCCTTTCTTTACATTAGACCAAGAGAGATCAGACATTTCCATTTCACTCACAGTGGAGGATCTTTTGATCCATATTTCAGCTAATCAAGCAAATACACTATTAGAACCTTTTTTAACTCTCCAAGCTACAATATTAAATGCAGAATCCCTACTTAGTGTGCCCAAACCAATACATTCAATCTGATCCAACTTTTTGTTCCTTCTATCATTATCCCACATCCTTATTGTCTATTCCCATGTCTGTTCTTCAGTTTTCTGTTTATATAAATAAGAAAACTCAAGCAGTTCTTTTACGATCTAAAGCAACTCCTCATGGGTCACATTCTGAGCCTCATCTCTATGGGACTGCTGGGAATTTAGTCTAGTTATAAGTCTAGAAGCAAACAGGGGTGTTGGGGATGGGTCCTGAGGAGAATTAGCATTGTCTTGCCTGGAAACTGCCTCAGGGGAGGCCATCACTGTTGCCTCAGGCAGATCATGGTTAATCTCAGAGAAAGGTAGAAAGGTTGATGGCAGTGTGGGTCGGGGAGGGGAGGTTGCCCCCACTGGAAGTAGGGAGGCTGTTTCCTCTGGCAAAAAAGGCTCATCAGAGTTCACAAGCTCAGTGTCCCCAGCTTCATCATGGTTCTCCCACATGTCCCCATTCCAAGTTTCAGGGTCCCATTCCTTTCCAATCAATTGCCCTCACCTTAACAGTAGACACCTCGAGAGACTGAGCATGCACCTTTCTGTACAGGTCAGCCACTCGCATGGTAAGAGCTTATGTCTAAATTTCTACAATTTCAGTCCTTTGTCTACAGAAGCTAAGACTCTCATTCAGGGCAATCTTAGAAGACTTGAGCCTCTGCTGTCAGCAGTTAGAAACCCTGAGCTCATCCTTTTATCACTTTGTCCAGCAAACTTAGGAGCAACAGCCAAATTTATTGTATTCCTTGGTTCTCCATATATGGTCAAAGGTATTATGTATAGAGTTGCTAAACTTGCCTCTCATGAGTGATGAATCAGAAGTATCAAATGCATTTATTTTGCACAACTCTCTAAACAGTTCATGCCAAGGACTATCAGTGTTCTTCATACTATCAGAAGGAGAGTACTTAGTATTTTGGGGTATAATCAGATTAAGCAGCCAACTCCAGAAACCCCAAAACCAACTAAAGAAATCGATCCTTAAAATTCTGTTCCTCTAGAGCCATTCCTGGTTCCAAAATCTGTATTAGTCAGGGTTCTTGAGAGGGACAGAACTAATAGGATATATGTATCTGTGAAAGGGAGTTTATTAAGGAGAATTGAGTCACATAATCACAAGGTAAAGTCCCAAAATAGGCCCTTTGCAAGTTGAGGAGCAAGGAAGCCAGAAATGGATTAGTCTGAGTCCTAAAACCTGAAAAGTAGGAAAGCCAACTCTGCAGCCTTCAGTCTGTGGCCAAAGGCCCAAGATCCCCTGGCAAACCAATGATATAGACCAAGAGTCCAAAAGCTGAAGAACTTGGAGTCTGATGTTCAAGGGCAGGAAGCACTGAGCACAGGAGAAAGATGAAGGCTGGAAGACTCAGCAAGTCAAGTCCTTTCATTTTCTGCCTGCTTTAATATAGCTGTGCTGGCAGCTGATTAGACCCACACTAAGGGTGGGTCTGCCTCTCCTAGTTCACTGACTCAAATGTTAATCCTCCTTTGGCAACACCCTCACAGAACACCCAGGAACAGCACTTTGCATCCTTCAGTCCAATCAAGTTAACACTCAATACTAACCATCACACCATGTCCACCTTCTAGAGGCTGATCACATTCTTTGGCTCATTGTCCCTGTATCATGTCTCTTTTTCTCCCTCTGCTTCCATCTTTGCATCACTTCATCTCTGACTTCAACATTCTTACCCATTATAAAAACTCTTGTGATTACATTGAACCCGCCAGGATCATCAAGATAATCTTTCCATTTTAAGATGATTAACTTAGTCACTCTGCAAAGCTCCTTTTGCCATATAAGACAATATATTCACAGATTTTTAGAATTAGGATGTGAATATCTTTTGGGGACTGTTACTCAGTTTGCCATAGTCTCCAAGGTAATTTTGTTTTAGTTTTTGTTATTTTGTGCTTTTTTTTTCCTCCACTAAGAATTACACCTAGAAATCATGAAATCATCCATTGACTTAAGCCTGTATCGCCAAATAAGGATGTTACTGATTTTATCAATGAAATAAAGTTATGCAAAGCAACATACATTTATAATAATATTGACTACAAACTGAAAGTAAAAACTATGTAAGTGATATGTGAAATTTAAGCCTTCTTGATTCCTAGGATTAGCTAACAAAGGGTGCATCCTTTTTCTTTGTCCCTACATTGGTTTAAAGTATCTACCTATCTTTTTTCTTTGTGCATTATTATTTCATAATGTTATATATGCTTGTTTGTGCTATGCGAGCACTGAGGTTTGAGAAGTTTAAGGCTGTTAGACTGGAAAGGGAATAAGGGTTAGAATCTTGTCTCTATGACCTTTCGTAATTTATAAGTCCAAATGGACTGAACAACACTGAATAATTAATTCATGCTGTGGTTAAGCCCCTATGCTTGCATGTTTTACACCCTAATTATTATGAATTCCTTCCTTGTGCAAATCTTTGATTCCCTAACCTAAATCAGGTTAATACAGACTCATATGCTCCAATTATGGTGATATCTTTCTCTTAACCTTGGCAGAAGGAGCATTATAGCAGGTCAAAAAGTATCTTTGAGTTTCATTGAGAAATTAACCCATAAGGGAATTGTGCTCATGGTTGTAGTGTTAATTAGTTTCACCATGAACATATTTTGTGGCTTAGTTAACATTCAGATACTCTCTGCATTTAAATAAAAATATATGCCCCAATATGCTATAGCCAGTCAAATGTGATTTTTATTTAATGATTTTTTTCTTATAATTCCAGTAATTAGCACATTGCACATTTTGACTAATTAAGAAAAAATAACTGTCACCACACCCCAGTGAGTCATGCTGGTGATGTTTCCCATTATAAAGGTAGAGAAACTAGGGAGTAAGAATAGCTTTTCCACTAGGTTGTGGAAAGAGAAGGAGGAGAAGAGACAACAATCTCCTAGGATAGAAATCTGAGATATCCAACCCTTGAAAATATTTTCTCCAAAATCTGTGTGCTAAAATGAAAAGAAGAAGGCAGATGATTTGAAAAAAACATACTGAAGCAAATAGTTTGGTAAATACATTCTCTTTATATATTTCCATTGCATATTCATGATTAAATATTATTATCAAGATAGGACATTAGAATGGGCATGTCCTCCAGAAAAAATAAATGTTGCGTATATGATTATTGCATCCATTAGTCTGATTCCATATTAAGGAGAAATTATAAGTGTCTGGTATTTATAGAATGAAAATAGAAATTCTCCCAATGCTAGAATTAGTGTCTATAGGCTTTCTTTCAACTCCTCAGGAAAGTGACTTTAAAGTAAGATTTTAGAATAAAGAACATGGCTTTTTAGACAACTATCAAAAGCTTCACAGAAGGTTTTCTCCCTTTTTAGAGATTTGCACATACTACACCTAATTTAAAAGAATGTTTTCTTGAAAAAGTGTGAGCAGTTTCTATTCTTGAATTTCATCCACAAAATTAAGAATAAAATTTTCAATAAAAAATATTATTTGACCTACGTAAAAGGTTTCATGCAATTATAGAATGAGGAAAAGAAATGACCATTCGTTATATATTCTTTCTGTTTTATTCTGTTTGTTTCTCACTAAATAAAAGCATTGATGAAATATATTGATTTTCAACATATTTAGATTACTAGTTTTGAGATATTTTATCATTAGCTCTGATGATAAAATGAAATAACTCCATTTTATTTTTAATGATAAGTAAAAAAATTTCAACTGGGCTCAGTGGCTTACGCCTATAAAATCCCAACCCTTTGGGAGGCCGAGGCGGGTGGATCACCTGAGGTCACGAGTTTGAGACAAGCCTGGACAACATGATGAAACCTTGTCTCTACTAAAAAAATACAAAAATTAGCCTGGCGTGGTAACACATGCTGGTAATCCCAGCTGGCTTAGGTGAGAGAATTGCTTGAACTCAGGAGGCAAATGTTGCAGTGAGCTGAGATTGCACCATTGCACTCCAGCCTGGGCGACAGAGTGAAACTCCATCTCAAAAGAAAAAAAAATTTCCCACATACCAAGACATAGAGTATAGAGATCATTATAGTATTTAATTATAATGATTTAGAATAACTAAAGTAGTTACTGAACAAAATTACACATCTCTTCTTTAAAGTTAGTTATGGCCTTTGGATAACATACTGGCCTAAGATTTTATTTCCAGAGTGCTAATGACTCAAAAGGTATAGACCAAAGTGTGTCAATGTAAGAAATCCTTTAAATTGTTAACAAAAAAAATGAGAGCATTTCTTGAACACCTAATGTATGGACAGAAAATATTTCAGTGTTTTTAAGTTAATATGGTATTAGTACCTTCCAAGTACAAAATCTAGATAAACTAGACCAAATTTTAAAATATAAAGCTATAAATAATAAAGGAAAATTTATAATCACCTTAAATTATAGCAGTTTGATTAATGACAGTATTTCAATCTTTTATGTTGGATATCTAGATATTTGGAAACAAAGTCATATATATAACTCTCCATTTCTAGATTATAGACAATAATGAGTTAAATCTCCTGTGAATATTGGAGTTCATGATTTCATGATTATCTCAATCTAGGATGCACTTCTCTTAGAAGTGAGATTGTGGGGTTAAAGCAAATGCACAATTTAGGTTCTGATGCACATGAATACATTGCCTTTCAGAGAAGTAAAAGTTAATATCACCATCAGTAGGGTGTGAGCATGAGAATGTTTATTTCTCTAAGCATTAAGAAACATTTTACTCTTTTCCTATATAACAGGAAAATTAATGCTGTTTTAATTTGTATGCATTTGGTTATTAGTAAGCTTGAAGATCTTTTCATATGCTTTTATTTATATTCCTCTTAACGTATATTGTGTATCTTTATACCTTGACCATTTTGCTATTAGTGTGATCTCTTTTTCATATTTGTTTTTTAAAGTATTTTATAAACAGTTATTATACTAATGAACTTCTCATTTATTATTTTAAAATAATTTTCTTATTTTTGTTTGTCTATGTTTAAGCATTAAATCTTTCTTGTTCATTTTTTATTCAGATGTTTTGAACTTTACATGCTCAAACTTTGAAATCTCTTCACAGTCTATGATTTGAGGGGCATGATTAGAAATAGAATTTATACTCTAGGGATGTGAAAATATCAACTATACTTTTTTTTCTATTTATACTATTATCTCATTTACTGTTAAGATTTAATAAAGGCAGAATATGTTTTAGAGAAAGGAGCTGAGTAAAGCTTTTTCTTTATTTTCCTTCAAAATGTCAGCCAGTTATTCCAGTAACAAAATTAGTATTTTGTTTTATTTTAATTTTTTTTTTTTTTTTTTTTTTTTTTTGAGTCAGGGTCTCACTCTGTTACCCAGGCTGAAGTGTAGTTACATGATCATGGCTCACTGCAGTCTCAACCTCCTGGGCTCAGTTGATCCTCCCAGCTGAGCCTCCCGAGTAGTTGGTACCACAGGTGCTCACCATCATGCCCCACTAATATTTTTGTATTTTTTGTAGAGACTGAGTTTCACTATGTTGCCCAGGCTAGTCTCAAACTCCTGGGCTCAAGCAGTCCTCCCACATTGGCCTCCCAAAGTGCTATGATTACAGGTATGTACCATGGTGGCTGGCCTTCTGCATGATTTAAATGTTACTTTTATTATATGCAAAATTTTAACATAAACTTTAGCCTGTTTTTGAACTCTGTTCTGTTCATTGATTTGTGTTCCCTCCAATATGCTGTCAAAATAAATATAACTTTATTGTTCCTCTTGTGTAATGGCATTGACTAGGATTTCTAGAGCAATATTCAATGACAGCCATAGTGGTGTGTATTTTTACCTACTTTCTCAATTTGTTATGCTGTAATACTGTACCATTAATCATGATGTTGAACTAGAATATTAGAATATATGTATATATTTTTGTATAAATATGAAACAAAAATACTTGTAAATCTTCGTATACATTTCTAAGATAGTTTTTAACTAAAAATAGATAATATTTATTAAGTGTTATTTCAACATCTCTCAAGGTAATCAAAATTTTCTCTATTGATTTAGTAATACGATCATGAGCTGCATAATGATGTTTCAGTCAATAATGACTGTTAAGAAACAGTAATTAGAGTGAATCAGCAACCAACAGAATGGAAAAAAAAGTTTGCAATCTACCCATTGACAAAGGGCTAATATCCAGAATCTACAAAGAATTAAAACAGATTTACAAGAGAAAAACAAACAAACCCATTCAAAAGTGGGCGAAGGATATGAACAGGCACTTTACACAGGAAGACATAATGAGGCCAACAAACATATGAAAAAATGCTCATCATCACTGGTCATTAGAGAAATGCATGTCAAAACTACATTGAGATACCATCTCACGCCAGTTAGAATGGCGATCATTAAAAAATCTGGAGACAACAGATGCTGGAGAGGATGTGGAGAAATAGGAATGCTTTTACGCTGTTGGTGGGAGTGTAAATTAATTCAACAATTGTGGAAGACAGTATGGTGATTCCTCAAGGATCTAGAAATAGAAATACCATTTGACCCCGCAATCCCATTACTGGTATATACCCAAAGGATTATAAATCATCCTGTTGTAAAGATACATGCACAATATGTTTATTGCGGTACTGTTCACAATAGAGAAGACTTGAAACTAACCCAAATGCCCATCAATGATAGACTGGATAAAGAAAATGTTATTGCATTTTCAAATGATTTTTCTATATCTGCATTTATCTTTTTGGAAAAAATACATATTCCCAACATTTTGTGATTGTAGCATCTATATGAGGTAGATTTTATTTTTCTCTTCTTTGTAGATGAAGAGACAGAAGCACCAGGACATTTAAGAAATTTACATGCACTTACACAGCAGTAAAGGACAGAGCCAGAATTCTGTCTCATGTTCCTTGTGGGAGAGCACCACCTTATTACCCACTGCATTGTACTGCCTCTGGCACTTCATTAGCAAAGCAACTATTTACCCAATCCACTATGAAAGATCTTAAGAAATAAATCTTATAAATTTCTAAATAAAAATAATCATTGTACCCCAGTTACTCTTTTACATAATTATTCACCATAACCATAGTGGAAGTTTGACTATCTTCTCCCTGCTCAGCATCCAACTCACAACTCCCTCCTCCTTCTATTAGACCTAAATTAATCCATTTTGTAGTTTTAGTAGAGAAAGTGTTCTGACTCCTACTATGGAAAAAGAATGAGCCAGGTTCTTCCCCTCCCTAGAATAGCACAACTGGTAGAATGAGGGGTCACTTTGACCTTAGCAGGTCCGATGATAAGGTGCTTTCAGGATTCTGAGGCAGTTTGAGGTTAGAGTCATAATACAAGCCTCAGAGACACATGAACTAGATACTCCCTTGGGTGGGTCTTGCTGCCTATTCATTGAAGTAAGTTTGAGCTACATTTTTTTCTTTGTCATAGAGTTTTATTTCTTTCTCTTTACTTTTTTGAAATGTTGTAATTTAATAATGTATGCACATAATGGAAAAAATATAATAGATCTTCAAGGATTTTCAAGAAAAACAGTACTCCCTTGTTTAACCCACTTCCCCACCTCATTTGAGGTGATGCCTTTCAAAAGGCAGTTGGTTTCAACATTTAACTGTTTCTCTTGGAACTTTTACTCATATTTCTAATTAACATACTTATAGCTTAATTTTTTGAATTTTTGTTTTTATACATTAACTCTCGTCTTCCTATTACAAAAATTGCCTTACAAAATGTTGCTACCTCACACATACATGCACCCACATATTTGCCAACATGGCCATATTTTGCTCCCCCACCGCACACATATGCATACATACATACAAATCTTTTTTTCATCTTTCCAATATACAGAGTAATATAACTACAAAGTATTAAATCAATACTTTGTAGTTAAATATCACATCTATGGAAACATCATTCAGAACACTATCCTTCATTTCTTACACATTTTTCTGGTCTTCCCTCTATATAAATTTTTTTAATTTGCTTAATTTTTTATGAATTGATAGCTAATTTATTCACAAGCCCTCCTCTCCTCTGATATGAAATCTCCTCTCCATACATTTAATTATACTTTTCTAGTGTGTCACTTTCATATTTTCTTTGAATACAGATCTCCTGGAAATCTAAGTCCCCCGATCCAATGTGAAGTGGTTGACCTCTGAGTTACATGGCTGTTCAATGACATACCCCATATGGTTTTACAAGTTTTCTTCTGATTTTTTTTCTTGAGTTGGAGATTCTGTTTTCTGTATCCTTTGTCTTCTTACTTCTTAGCTGATTCCCTCCAGGATATTATCAAGAAAAGACCTTGACTATCTGAAAGTGTTTTCATTATCATCATCATCTAACACTTGTTTAAAAGTTTGAATATACAAATTTCCACATTCCTCAGAATTTAGAGGGCTTTAAATTATGTTTTTCAAAAGTTTGACGCCATTCTGATTTCTCTTTGCATGAGATCTGATTGTTCCTGTTCAAGAAATTTTAACTCTTTGTTCTGTTTTTGGTGTTCTAAAATTTAATAATTTGCCTTGATGAGGAGCTTTTCAAATCCATTTTGACAAGGTCTTTTCAGAGCCTGTCAACTTGGAAACCCATATTTAGATAAGAGACATTTTCTTGTATTATTTCCAGAATATTTTTCTCTTTTTATTTTTTCCTTTTTGTCTTACCTGATTGCCTAGTTTCAGATGTTTATACTTGATCAACTGATCCTGTAATATTCCTCTATTTTCTGCTGTTTTTTTCTTTGTAGAAAATTTTCTCAAATTTATTTTCTAAACTTTCTATAGGAAGTTTATTTTTCTGCTATCATAATTTTATTTAATAAGAGCTTTTGTTTGGCTCTCTTAATATTTTATTAAGACATTTTTGTTGAAAATCGATTGATTGTGAATTTATGGATTTGGGGCTCTTTGTATCTGGTTTTATACCAGAATCATATAGTTTTGATTACTGTACCTCTACAGCTCCATAATTTCTGTTCAATGTTATTTTCCAGGTTGCGTTTTTTATTTTATTTTTTAAAAATTTTATTAAATTGTTTCTTTATCTTTTCTTGAAGTTCATCGAGCTTCCTTAAAACAATTATTTGGAATTCTCAGTCAGTTCATATACCTCCATTTCTGTGGGGCTACTGTCAGCTACTGGAAGATTATAGTGTTCTTCTGGTGGTAATTGTTTCTTTGGTTTTTCATGTTTCTTGTTGAGGTATGTTGATGTTTGCACATTTGGTAGAGCACTCTTCTCTTATAAAGACTAGCTTTGTTGCGGAAATACCCTTCTCTACGGGTGGGGGATGAGGATCCTTGCTAGATAGGGTACAGCAGTTCTGCCACCACTGAGAATGCCAGCTGTGTAGTCTCCGTGCAGCTTTGCCAGTGTCAATAAAGATGGCAGAGTTCCTCGGTGGCCAACACTGTCTAAAGTGGCAGTGAGAGTTTCTCTTCTATCCTTTCTAAAATTAATGGATATGTGTATCATTTTCTAATTTAGGGTATATAAACACTGCTTTTATACATATACCTGTCTGTGTTTTTTGCGTGCATATGTGCGTAGTCATTTATTTCTGCTGAGTATATACCTATAAGTGAAATGGCTGAGTTATATGTATTAATTTACATTCTAACCATTAATGTATAAAATTTCCATTGTGCCACATCCTCATAGCATTTGGTTTCATGCTTTAGCTTAGCTATTCTGATAGTTTATTGTGCTTTCTTTCTAGTTTTCTAATATATCGATGCTTCAGTATCTCTAATTTAAAGGATACATTAAAAGCTATTTGTGATACTGACACATTTTTTTGAAGTAAATAAAAAGTAATTGCTCATATAATTTTTAAATCTGTAGAAGAGTTTTCTCTTCTTTTCTTGGAAAACCAAGGTTTCTGTGAAGCTGTTTCAGGACAAGAGAAAAAGAATTAAAAGCTAGGATCTGGCCCCTCCACTCTTCATTAACCAGATGAGCTCTGTTTTTATATTGAGTTTCTAAAATACAATTTTGCAGGATAGTTTCTTTCCTAAAATTTTTTTAACGCTACACAACCATTCTTCAATGAATGGCAATAAAACTGAAGAAATATACATTTTCCTTGACACATGGGCTCTTCGTATAGGCCATGTGCAATCTTATGAGTTTGTGGCTAGTTTTTTCACTGGCATTGGATCTTGCAAGGGATAGGGGCAGCCAGAAGGGTAAGATAAAGCCTGATTAAGACTCAATAACCAGCTTCTTTAGAAATTTTACTTTTACCCAGCACTCACCCAGCCACACAAACATACTTCATCACAATTTTTAAAGTGTGGCTGAACCTAATCGAAAGTAGTAATAGTATCATATTCAAGCATGACTTCATATCCTGCTAAGATCTCTAATAGGGTAAATATAAATGAAGCTGTCCAAAATCATGTTGGGCCAGCTAATGAACCTCTCAGTCTGCTTTCTTCAACATAAGTGCATAATACTTATGTTTAGTAGGTAATCATGAGGATTAAAGGAGATGATGCATATAAAGGATCTGAAATATAATTTGTTCAAAAAATTTGGTGGTTTATTCTATTATGACCATGGTTATCTGGCAGAGTTACTACATATAATGACCGTTGATCTATCAGATTCCTAATCCCAGTTATCTATTTGGGACATATAGATACAGCTTTTGGGACATCAAAAGCTTCATGTATCTCTTCCCTAGTTTTACTAGCTTCTGACAAAAGTGTCAGCCCTCTAGTTTCTAGTCATCGACAACACCATTTTCTCCCAGACTCTATATTTACCATCAAAGTAAAGTATTTCTCCTTCTTCCCAAGTTGTAAACCCTTCCATGATACCCTCTGTAAATATTGTACTGCATTTAGCAATTATTTTATTATCTTAAATACTAAAAGTATTCTCTTCACTTTCTTGCCTTAACTGAACCTTTTTGACACCATTTTTTTTGTAGTCCTCTCAAGTGATGACTTTATCTTATGTACTTGGGCACTAGGAAGAGAGATTAATGAATTCCTCACTTTTGTGGCTTCCCTAATAATGTTTTACATCCTCTTTTAAAATAACGGTGACACCACAATGCAACAAAATAAAAAAATACCTGCTTCTTTGAGG
The DNA here is from genome assembly GCA_963573385.1 of Cacajao melanocephalus. Taxonomy (NCBI): domain Eukaryota; kingdom Metazoa; phylum Chordata; class Mammalia; order Primates; family Pitheciidae; genus Cacajao; species Cacajao melanocephalus. Next base: position 17,458 of record CAUYLG010076593.1, read on the forward strand.
CACATTGTATTAGAAAACCACTCTGTTGCCTTCCTCTTAATTGCCATTTTTGAGTTTTCCAGCCCCATCCCTTGTCTGTGGGCAATATTGACACCTCTTTTAGTCTTTTTCTCCACTCTTTCCAAGCGTCTACATGACCCCTCATTACTACCCTCATGCCGGGTAGGTAATCCTGCGAACACCTTACCAGAGAAAGTGAAACCGTTATAAGGGAAGCTTTGAGCTTTCCTATATCAGTGTCCATTGTCACCATTTTCCTCCCTTAGGCTATATTACAGAAGAGCAAACACTACAGGCTAGGAGTAAAAGACAATACTCCCTTTTCCTCCCTTAGGAATCTTACGCTATTAATGATCTTTTCTTGCTTTTGTTTGTTCAATCAGTCTTTCTTAATTGGGGTATTCTTATTTGTATTTGAATATGCCCAACTCCCTATCCATTTTATTGACAAACTATAATCATATATAATTATGCAGTACACAGTGATGTTATGATACAGTCACATAAGGTGGGATGATTGAATTAAACTAATTAACATTCCATTTCCTTAAATAATCATCATTTGTTCCTCCTGCCTAACTGCAACTTTGCACCCTTTCGTTACATCTCCCCATTTCTCCCAGCTTCTAGTGACCACTGTTCTGCTCTCTTCTTCTGTTACTGGAGTCTTTTAGTTTCCACATTTGTCCTTAAAAAATTCTTTTGCCAACCTTATATTAGTTACTACTTTCTGCCTTACTACTCACCCCAAAACTCATCTTTTTATTAAATCTCAAAAAGGCCTCTTGAGAATAAATCAAATAGGTATCTTTTCCAGTCTTTATCTTACTTGGCGTCAATATCACTTGAGACTTTTGACAACTTCATCTTTCTGAATACACTTTTTTTTTTTTTTAACTTCTGTGATAACACACTAACTGGTTTTCCTTTGGCTACTTTTTCTTAGTCTTTTTTGCAGGGTCATTCTCTCTATTTGGCCACACGTTGAAGTTCCTTATTGGAAACTCTTCATATCCTCTTTACTAAGTTTCATCCATCTTCCATGATTTTTTTCTATACTGATGATATTCAAATGTACATATTATCAAAGATTTTGACGTTGAACCTCTACCACATGATGGACTATCCAACATCTTCATTAGAATATCTTTAAAGTCACCTCAAACTCACCTAAACCAATCCAAATTGATGCTTTTTCCCATTCTATCAAATTAGATTCTCCTATTTTGTTCCATATTTCAGGGCGATACAACTTATGCCTCTAATTGAATAAGAGAAAAACCCTGAAAGCCCTCCTTTGCAACTCTGTTGCCTCCATATCCAGTATATATTATTCTTTCATATTTTACTTCCCATTTATTATTCAATTCTGTTTATTGTTTCTGTCTCCACAGTCATCACCCTTTTCTAATCTTTCACTACCCTACTTTTATCTCTTACTCAGCCTTATCTTGTTCTTGTATCTTCTTGTGTCCCATCCCTATCTGCACACTGAACTGCAACCAGAGTGACTTTTCAAAAAAGTGATACTTTTTTGTGCCTCCAGTGCAGGAGGCTACATAAATAATGCTTTATTATTTATAACATGCTATCATTATTGGTCTCCGTGAAGTCTATTTTTGTAATTTTATTTTCCCCTCTATCTTTGGTTTCTCTCTCTTCTCTCTGCTTCTGATGTGTTTGATATATTTTAATTATAAAATATAAAATATTGTTTTATATATAAATATAATTTGCAATATAATTCACTTTTACTTTTTACTCGACACCATGTTTTTTAAGATCTAACCAATTTCTAACCACTACATGTCATTTCAGTATGTATCCTTCCTACTTTTTATGCATTCTAATAATAGACACCTTGGCTACTCCCTGCTGCAATGAACTTGCTTGAGCATCTTTGTTCCTAGGGAGGTGCCATAAATTCTTTAAGATATATTATCTAAGTATGTCTGTGGTATATTTAACTTTAATGAATATTGCCAGGTAGTCTTTCGGAATATCTTCACCACTCAACACTCTATATACATCCCTGCCTTTCAACAACCTTGCAAACATCTGGTATTATACTATTTGCTATTTTCACCAACAAAAGTTTTTATTTTCATTGTGTATTGCTCTGATTTCTGCTGAGTTTAAGTGTATCTTCATATACTTTTGACCTAGACGGCTTCCTTTTCTGTGAATTGTCCATTTATATCTTTTGCTTAATTTTGCACTGAGTATTGATGTTTTTCTTGAAGGAGTTCCTTGTGCATTCTACATATAGTCTCTTTTGGGTGCCAGAGATTACACTAATTTCTCTAGTGAGTTACTTATTTGATAACCCTCTCTGAAAAATACATTATTGAATACAAATCTTTTATTTTGATAGGGTAAAAAACATGGAATTTGTCTTCGGTTTGTAATTTCTGAATTTATTAAAGATGTCTTTGTTCACATCTAAGACACAAAAGTAGTCTATATTTTTTTGCATTAGATTACTAATTGTGCCATTGTAATCTATAAGTCACCTTATACAGATGGTGAGTCAGTTTCATTAGTACTGTCTATTGAACTAGAGGTCAGCAAACTTTTCCATTAAAGTATTAATAAAAAGGAAATGTTTTAGATTTTGGGGACAATAATTTTTGTCACTACAACTCAAACTCTGATGTGGTATCACCAAAGCAGCCATAAACAATATATAAATGAAAGAGAGTGGCTGAAATTTGAAAAACAAATGTTATTTGCAAAATCAAGTGAAAGCTCGATTCAGTCTGTGGATCAGAATTTGCATGCTGACCTTGACAATACCACCTTTACTTATTTGATTTGTGGTGCCAAATATATTTGTAAAACAAGCTCCCATTTACATGCAGTTTCTGAAATACTCCCATTACTGGCCACTTGCATGTACCTTTCCCTATCCTTTTTACCTATTCAACATCCACTTCTACCTACTTCATACCTCATCTGGCTTAAGCATTATTTCCTCAGGAGCCTCTCCTGTCGAGTACAAATTTCTTTCTTGTATATCTTTATGGAACCATATTACTTTACTTTGAATCACTTAGCACAAAATGTAATTACACAATCATCTGTGTGGTAATTTGATATCTTTCTCCCTAACTAAATTGTTAATTCCCCAAGAGCAGGTGCTATTTCTGCTTTAATTTATCATTTTATTTCTAGTGTCTCTTATAGTGCCTGCCCAACAATGCTCACTCAATAGATATTTGTTGAAAAAATGAATCCTGTGTTGAAAAAGATTCTGAGAAAACTGGGTCAATTTTGTGACTAATTCAAGTCTCAAATAATTTCTACTGCATGTTTGAGGTTACTCTGGGGTTTTCATAATAATAAAATCTTATTCTCTTCTTTCAGCACTTTTGATTCCCTGGCTTCACCATACCTGCTACAATATATTCTCCTTTCTATCTTTGTATTATATTCGAATTATGTCTGCTTTTTTTTTTTTTTTCTTAATAGAGACAGGATCTCACTCTGTCACCCAGGCTGAAGTGCAGTGGCATGATCATAGCTCACTGTAACCTCGAACTCCTGGGCTCATGCGACTAGGTCTGCTTTTTTTTTTTAAAAAAAAAATAGACTACTGCAGATGTGTTCAAAATTATACCCACATGGGTTTACTCAGGAAGAAAATGTCATATGGGGTGTAACAGACAAAAACATTGTTCATGATAATTCTATTTGATACAGGAAGATTTTAAGTTAAGCAACTGTGTGAAATTATTTTACATTTTGAAACTCTTAGGACGACTGTTCAGTGACAATGTTTGTATAATTCTTGAAATATTTGCCTTCCAGTACCACAGATATGATACCTAATCTTACAAGTAAGAAAGTGTTAATTAGCAGCTGTTTATAAGTATAGATAGAAAATATAGAGTATGAGATGAAGGGGATAGAAGCGTCCCCTCTTCCAAACTAAGATTTAAAGCAGCAGCAACAACAACAACAACAACAATCAATATTACATCCAATAATGCCAGATGCTCTCTGTATTAACACTTTTGCATGGAAACTCTTGAATCATGTTTAGTTTCCCATCGTTGCCATTAATCAGTTAATTGGGCATGTCAAATCACACTGTTGGGTTCTCTGTTCTTCTCTTTAAGCTTTTTGTAATGTATGGCCTAGGTATTTTCTGTTTACTTCTTTTTTTCTCCTACTTTTATCCCCCTCTTATTATTCTAAATTTATCCATCAATAACCGAATATGTCATAATATATCTAGAATGTCATATTTCCATATTGAACATGTTCTATTTTTCAACTCATCTGCCACTCTTGTCAGTCATACTGCTGAAGACTGAATGTATTCAAAATGTTTCATTCCCTCTCAGAGGGCATCCAGTATCAAATGAAGCCTCAAAAGAATGATATGACCTAACAACTAAGACAAAAATATTTGAAAACTTAAAGTAAACTTCCTTAAAACATTGTTATAGAACTTTTGGTTCAGTTTGCGTCTATAGATTTTAAAAGATTTAAAGCAAGATTTTTTTAAAAGTTGAATTAGTTATGGGTTTCAAAACAGACAATAATGAATAACATGAGAAACTTAGAGAAGAAAGTGGTACCTTCAAAAAATTTCATGTTTCTAAAATTTATCTGATGCAAAAATACATGAGAAATTACAGTAATAGACATAACTGAATAGTGGAAAACAGCTATACACACTGTAATATGACATTATTCCCTGAGAACAAAAAAAAGAAAGTTAATTTTATTAATTTTTTGTTGTTGTTGTGTAAGAAATTGTCATTTTCTAATAACTTACAAGTTACATTAGTTGATGGAAATACAAAGTTGATTAAAACATGAACTCTGCCCTCAAGACACTTCTCATCTAATGCTTAAGTTTATCAAGAGATAAAATTAAATTATCTCAATGATAAGACTTTGTAAGAAAGCTAAGTTTAAAAATCATGTTAAGGCTGGGTGTGATGGCTCACACCTGTAATCCCAGCAGTTTGGGAGGCTAAGGCAGGAAGATTGCTTCTGTCCAGGACTTAGAGACCAGCCTGGGCAACATAGTGAGACCTTGTCTTTATTAAAAAAAAAAAAAATCAAGAAAAAATCAGCTGGGCATGGTGGCTCATGCCTTTAGCCCCACTACTTGGGCTGCTGAGGTGGGATTGCTTGAGTCAGGGAGGTTGAGGTTGCAGTGAGCTGTGATTATGCCTGGGCAACAGAGTGAGACCCTGTCTCAAGGAGAAAAAAATGATAATGTTAATGATAATTTATAGAAATATAATACTTAAATAGAAGGTAAATTGTGCTTTACTTAGCTAGATACAGTAAAACAATGGAAAGGAAAGAAGAAAATGCTATTATACCACTCACCTGTACTTCATATTACATTTACAAATTTCAATTCTCTAGAATTATTTTCTGTATCTTCTTTATGCGGATTCTTGAATATAAACCTTCACACTTCTTTCTGCCCAAGAATTTACATCTGTATTCTTACCAGTTAATGACCTGATCAAGACTTCATAAGTATAAAACAAAATTCTGCTTGTATCAAAAATTTGACAATGGCGGCTGTAAGGACACTCCATTATCCTGGAGGTCAGAGGACTTTATGTTTGGCAATTATTTTAAACCACTCTCAGACTGCTTCATGAATCTAGTATCACACTCTCTTATGATTAATATTTCCAAAAGTCAGTTCTCCTGGCATGTGTTATTTTGATAAATGAGAGAAAAATGGAAGACAGTCTTGTGTTTTATATGTAATAAGAACCCTTGGTTTTAAAAAAATATCTGTCTAAAAAATGGTGAAGTGGTCTTCTCATGGATCCATTATTGCTCATCAGTATTTATCACATGGTATTCAAGTGATTGTCATTAAACTAAACAGCTTTTGTAGTTAAGAGCCAGGAAATGCAAACCATTCTGTCAATTCTGCCACTGGTTAACACCTAACTAACTGCTACTTAAATATCTTGAAAACTGTAGCATTTCATTACCCCTGCCACTCAGTGCAAAGGGACTAAATATCCAGAGAAGACAAAAGTGAACTCACCGACTTACATAGTCTTCTATTTTCCCTACTTGAATCTCCCATCACTGAGCCTGTATCGCCAGCATAGCACTGAAAGTAATAATAGAGAAAAAATTAATTAAATGACTGTATTTCAATTGCAAGATTTATTTCTAGCATTATGAACTAAAAGAGTGTGGATTGAGCTGTTTCTAACTGACGGCAGTGCCATGAAATTAAAATGCAGCCATGATAATTATCCTCTTCATTATTTTTTAATATATATCAAGATAAATATAGCATTTTGTTTCACTTTTAATGGCATGCAGTATAATAGGATGACAAGAAGAGGGGTGTTTTTCTCACAGTGTTATAATTAAAGGCAGTGACAAAGAAAAGGATATGACGTTGATGATGTGTGAGCATCAATGCTGAAATAGACATTGATTATATTATCATTCTATACAAACTGCATACACACAGTTAAAATGAAACAAGATGCCCTTTCTTCACAAAGCTGTAACTGTTGACAACTATCATTAAGAACAAAAATATAATGCATTTGGGGTGGACAAAAATGTTTCATTTCTTGACTGAACTATATCAATTATCAAACTGAGTTCACAGAAATTTAAAATGTAATTAATTTATTATTGTTTGAAAATATACTAAGCAATTAGAGAGCCTTTGGGATCCTGTATTAGTCCAGCTTCTTAATGTGTAATTTTCATTGGATTTCCAATTCTTTCAAATTGATTTAAGTTAAATTTAATGTAGTATGAATTTCTTCTTGCTTTAATATCAGTTACATTTTAAGGACGAACTTCTTTCTGCTTTTTATCTTAAAGGTAGAGAATGAACATTGGAAGTTTGGAGACAAAATTACTAAGGCTATATCAATAGACTCTATTGGATGAAATCTCAACCCAACTTCTACTTGAATTTTATTGACCTGCCTTTTCCACTGGTCAAATGTAGTAGCTAAAATATCCAGAAAATAGTGTTCGTGACACCATTTATTTTGAACTTGAGTCAGATTTAGTGATTCAGAGGATGATTGGATTGAACAAAAATGTTGGACTATAACTCATTTCCCAATGGCACAGTAAATTTTTCATCTATATGACAAATTTACATTTGGTGTTTTTCTAGATTCTTTGAACATACTGAATAAAGAGGATAAATTGTTTTCTAAACATGACATCATTGTTTGGGGGAAAGACCAAAGTTCATGGAAGAAAGCATTCTAGTCTTCCTCTGTCAAGAGATTTTGAGCACTGTGGAAAAGAAGAGCAGATACAGTACTATCTCCTTATCTGCTTCGTATGTACACATTCGGCAGCGAAGTCTCTTTTCTCTCTAACTTTAATTATACAGTGTAAGGAGGTCCACCATATGAGACCAGAGGGATAGGTAGCTTCAGAAATGAAAGATAATATCCCATTCTAGGAAAGCAGCAAGGATCCTGTGGGCAAACAGCCAAAATGTGGAAGGTTGATGTCAGTAGAGAGCTTCTAGATACACTTTGCTGGTGAATCTTCTGCCACTGTGAGTCCTCTGTTGGGCCAGAAAAGCCATGAGGTACCAGTCACCCTGGTGAGTAGGAGGATTCTACCTATCCCAGTGGAACCTGTTCCAGGTATGGTGAGTAGAATTTACCAGGGAATAAACTGGAGCAGAAGCTGGGCCAGAAAGAAAACCCAAAGCAGAAGCTAAACCAGAAACAAAACCACGGGAGATAAATAATTGGTGGTACCACAACTTTTTCACACTTAGAACACGAACTATAGATGACAGGTTTCCTTGCTTGGACTTCCTGAGTCCCCTTCCCATTCAATTGCAATCATTGACCTGGTAGTGGACACTCATGTTTCTCAATCTTGGCAGTATGATAGAGGAGATATTTAACAACATTTAATTTCTAATTGAAGAATAATGTCGGGAATCTGTTCAAGCAGAGTTTTGTTAAATATCAGACATGGATAGAATGCTCTTTGTTCAAAGATAGACAGACAAGACCAAACATATTCAAAGAAATAATAATGTGACATAAAATTAAACTATTACTTAAGAAGCTAAAAAAGGAATATATGTAAAAAGTAATATATGTAAAAAATAAAATATTATGGGAAACAGAGTAGCTTTACAAAGTATGTATGCTGCTTTCTCAATCAAAATATGCCTTTAGGGGGATAAAAGGAGATTTTAATACAGCTAATTGACAGGAAAAGACTCTGGCTGCAATAAAGAAAGACGTAAAGATGACTAATACTACGTTATCACAATAAGAGATCTGTATTCAAAGTAGATTCAAGTAAGAAAAGGGAGAACTGACATTTCAAAACAACTAAATCCTGATGTGGAAGGTAACTTCTGGAAAACAAAGGAAGAAGGATGAAAGACAAAAACAATGACAAGGAACATAATGGTTTAAAATCGTTTGGATACCCAAGATATAGATAATTGGGATTCCTAATAAATATGAACAAATATAACAGAAAATAATTAAATTCTGAATTAAAGAAATCTTTCATGAGATTTAAAAAACCCACCCTTAATATGTAGACTAAGAATCTTATTTAGTCCCAGACAAAATTAATGAAAGGAGCCTAGAAATATGCTGCTCGGAGTGTTAAATTTTATAAATAAATACACTTGCATAATAAACGAGGTAGAACATAAGGAAATGTTTTTAAAAGTCAGGTCTTTAAAATGGCCTGCAGATTCCCTTTTGATTTTTCTCCTCCTACCTGCTTCCTTCTCTGACTTCATCTTTTGTTTTCTGTTTCATTAGCACTGGTATCGTTGCAGTTTGTTGATGAGCCAGGCATGATCTGACATTACAGTCTTTGTACTGTCTATTCCCTCTGCCTCAAAGTCTTCCCTGAGATAGGAATATGACTTCATTCCTCACTGTCTTTTTTTTTTTTTTTTTTTAGATGGAGTGCAGTGGCAAAATATTGGCTCACCACAACCTCTGCCTCCTGGGTTCAAGCAATTCTCCTGCCTCAGCCTACAGAATACGGAATAGCTGGGACTACAGGCTCCTGCCACCATGCCCAGCTAATATGTGTGTGTGTGTGTGTGTGTGTGTGTGTGTGTGTGTGTCTGTGTGTCTGTGTGTCTGTGTGTGTGTATTTTTTGGTAGCAATGGGGTTTGCACCATATTGGCCAGGCTGGTCTCGAACTCTTGACCTTGTGACCCACCCACCTCAGCCTCCCAAAGTACTGGGATTACAGGCATGAGCCACTGTGCCTGGCCTCCTCATTGTCTTTAAGATTTGCCCAAATCTCACTATCTCAAAGATGGTTACCCTGATACCATATTTCATACTACAATTGCTGTGCCCCTTCTTGACCAACTCTATTACCTCATATTCTCCCCTTCTTCCCCTTCATATTTATTTGTTTGAATTATCTATTTTTGGCTGGGCATAGTGGCTCATGCCTGTAATCCCAGCACTTTGGGAGGCCGAGGCTGGTGGATCACCTGAGGTCAGGAGTTCAAGACCAGCCTGATCAATATGGTGAAACCTCATCTCTAATAAAAATACAGAAATTAGCCAGGTGTGGTGGCATGTGCCTGTAGTCCCAGCTACTTGGGAGGCTGAGATCAGAGAATTGCTTGAACCCAGGATGAGGAGGTTGCAATGAGCCAAGATCTCTCCACTGTACTCCAGACTGGGTGACAGAGCAAGGCTCTGTTTACCCCTCTGCCACAAAAAAAAAAAAAAAAAAAAGAAAAGAAAAGAAAAAAGAATTCTCTATGTTCATGGAAAATATGTGACACTCACATAATTACATTTTTAAAGAAAGGTTTCTCATTATTGGGAAGCCTATTGCAAAGTTTAGCATAAGAAAGGGAGCATAATCAGATTAGTTTCTATGTTACATAACAAATTATCTTAAATTCAGAGACTTCAAGAAACAAATAGTTATTATATTACTGTTCTGTAAGTCAAGCATTAATGAGCAGCTTAGCTGAATGGTTTTGGCGCAGAATCTCTCAGGAAATTGAAGTGGGCTGGGGTCATCTCATGGCTCAACTGGGTGCCAGAAGAGCCATTTTCAAGACAGCTCACTCACAAGGGTGTGTGTGGGCAGAAGCCTTCAGTTCCTCACCACATGGAGGTCTCCAGATAGCTTGAACATCCTATTGACATGGCAGCTAGCTTCTTTCAGAGCAAATCATCCAAGAATTAAAGTAAAGAGGAAGTTACAAATGCCTTTTATGACTTAGTGTCAGAAGTTACACATGGATATCTTCCCAATGTTCCATGCATTAGAAGAGAGCAACTAAGGCCAGGCCACCGAGACATTAAGCTCCACCTATACAAGGTAAGAGTTTCAAAAATTTTGTGGACATTTAAAAACCACCAAAATACTACATGAAAAAGAAGGAGGAGTAGGAGGAGGAAAAGGAGAAGAAGGAACAAGAAGAAAGGGAGGAAAGGAGAAAAAAAGGAAAGGAACAAAGGAAGGAAGAAGAAAAAAAAAACCCAGGTAACTGTTATCTACCTTTTTAGAATATGAGACTACTACATTTTATTAATTCAACATTTTATATTCTTATAAATTCAAATATTAAAATGTTATTACTAGCACTCTAGGTAACCATTTTGATTTCAGTAAAATAATTTAAGTGGATGCTTCTGTCCAGCATCTTGTTTTTATATATATTTCTGGATAAAACAGGAAATCTGAGTGCAGCCCATTCTATGGCAATTTTCTTCATTTTATGCCAAATTCCTATGGCTACTAGGTAACCCCTTCCCCTTCTCTGAGCTCAATTTTCTTTTCTGCAGGCCTTTGAATAAACGTATTTTCAGTTTTCATTCAGTTCTGATATTTTGAAGTCTGCAGGAAATTTTAAACTTCTGTAAGACTAACGTTTCCAGATTTCAGTAATGATAAATATAACTTTAGCAGTATTCTGATGCAAGTTAAAATTATATTTTATGTTAACTAGAAATATAAGTAGAAGCCCAAGAATTTCATTGTAGCCTATGACACATTTAATAATTTTATCTTGATGGGAGATCTATGTACAGGATTCAAGCCCTAAGAGGAGACAATAGGAGACAATGCTCTCCTAAGAAGACATCATTTTATTTGCCAGTAATTCAGGAAATGCTTTCAAAGACCCAGCATAGAAGCTTTTTCAGAAAAGCCATTTATTGTGAAAGAGGAATGGGCAAATATAACATTTTATTTTAAATTTCTGGTTTGATTAAATCTTCATTTTCGTAATAACATTTTTTCATATTCTTTCCTGAATACCTTGATTAACATTTATATGGCAACATTATTTGTCCCATTTTTCTTTACCCTATGTTTTTGGTTGTTGAAACTAACATAAGTTAATTTGATTTGTTTCCACTAGTTTACCTGATCAATACAGATGCCTGTGCTATTGCAGATTTTCAGTGACATACATACACTGTTAAGGCATCAAGTTCTGTCATTTCATATTATTTTGCTGCCTTATAGAAATGGCCTCTTTCCCTTTTCTTCTGACACAATCTGTTGTGAGAGGTCATTTCAATCTGCTCTATTTCTGAACAAAGTCTCTAAGATTGGTTTTGAGATTTTGAATTTCTATTTTAGCTCCCCACACAAATGACACTAAGCATTTTGCCATGTGTTCTATGTCATATCTTATATAGAAACAGAGAGAAGAAGGGAGAGGGGAGGAAGAAGGGGGGGAGGGAGAGAGAGAGAGAGAGAGATGCCTTTATTTGAGTGCTGTCATTCTGTATTGAAATACACAATTTATCATGCAGTCAACTACAAGTTTCTTAATCAAGCTACTAATAATACTACTGATAATACCCACTGTTCAGGTCAAAGTAATTGACCTGAACCCCACTTTTTACTCCCTCTCCATAGCTTTGTGTTTTCTTTAGTGGGGCATTGCAACCATACTGTTTCTATGAGCTTGAAAAGCCAATGGTTCACTAAACAGACATTTCCTTTACAGTTTTGTACTACAGAAGACACCACTAGCAACAATTTTATGGGAAATATGGTCTCTACAGTAGCATTCCCTGCCACCCTGCACCCACTTCAGGACTTATAATGTTTCAATTAAGTATAATCCAGTGTTCCTGACATTTGCAATTCTTATTCTTTCCCTAGTGTTTGGAGTGACACATTGCTTTGATTTGTCATCATCTTGCTTTTAGTAGAATCAAACTTCCCACCCACTCCTTACCCTTAGCACTCTGATTAGTGGCAGGCTAAAGTAGCTAGTGGGTTGTGACTCATGGGCATTAAACTAATTTTGTGCCTGGCTCTTACCTTTTCATGCCTGGCCTTTCACCAGCAATCTCTACAAGCTCTTCTCAAGAAAGACCATTAGGAGACATAGAATGGGAAGAAATCGGAAGGCTGCTGATTAAATGATAGGTCAGGCTTTTGCCATTTTGTCTCTGATGCAACCTAATTTATGTATAATTTTGTGACCAGACTCTAACCCTGATTTGCCGTCTTTTACTCCAAATCTTGTGCCAGAGATGCATTCCCAAACACAAAATATGAGTATTTTTATGTAATTTCAACTGAACTCTTGACTATTTCAGCACTTACCTAACTTACCCAGTTTTTATCCTTACTTAAAATATGGCTCTGGACTTGCTGTCTGACTGGTCTGCCCTCTAGATTTTTAGCTGTTAACTTTGAGCCAGAGCAAATAGCACAAGTATAAAAAGATCATTACTGTAGCTTCATTAACAAATGTAGTATTTCAAACATGTAGCATTTTTTATCTATGAGAGCTATAAATTCAGGGCAAAGAAGCCAAAGAAGCAGAAAATCAGAAATATCCATTCATAGAGTATAAAAGGAGAACAAGAGAGATACTGTTAGAACAAAGAGGCCACCCAGAATATGTCTATTATTTCTCAGTGAGTCTGACCACTGATGCAACTGTCACTGCCTTCATATTGGCAAAGATAGGACCTAGGGATTATGCAAAAAGCCATTTCTCTGTATGTTTTCTGGTTTCTCTTAAGAACTTGAAGATAGAAAGGCAACATCTTTTCTAAAAAGGAAACACATCTGTCTTGATTATTGGCTACCAGTATGAATGGTGTATAATTCATTTATTTTGCCTTTAATTGTGTTTTGTGAAATGATTCAAACTCAGCGTCTGAATCCATAATTATCTGGGTGTTAATGATGTTCCACAGGAAGGGTTACATTGCTCAGCAAGCTAAGAAGTTAAGTTTGGGCTCTCATTAAGAAGAAATTCCTGTTAATGTGACTGGAAACCTCTTTCACATTGTTGATGTACATTAATATTCACTGAAAATATTTTGTATGTGTTCATATAGTAAATTATATATAATAAATATAGCAAATTCAAGTTCATTCTCATTGCAGAAAAGATACATTTATTCTTACCAAACCCTTTTGTCCTCATGAAGTTTGAGTAAAAACAACCATTTAAATAGTCATGTGCCACATAACGTTTCAGTCAATGATGGACCACATATATTATGGAGGTCTCATAAGATTATAATGAAGCTGAAAAATTCCTATTGCCTCGTGACATCATAGCTGTCATAACATTGTAGCACAACACATCACTGATGAGTTTGTGGTGGTGCTGATATTAAAAATCTTACTGCATTGCCATTCATGTAAAAGTATGGCACATACAATTATGTACAGTACATAATATTTAATAATGATAATAAATGACCATGTTACTGGTTTATATATTTGCTATTACAATTTATATTATTTTATAATGTACTTTCTCTACTTATGTAAAAAGGAAGTTAATTGTAAAATGGTGGCTGGCAAGTCCTTCAGGAGGTATTCCAAAAGAAGGCATGGTTATTATAGAAGATAACAGATCCATGCATGTCATTGTCTCTGAGGACCTTCCAGTAGTACAAAATGTGGAGGTAGAAGCCAGTGATATTGATCCTGACCCTGTGTAGGCCTAGGCTACTGTATGTGTTTACATATTCGTTTTTAACAAAAAGGTTTGAAAAGAAAAATTAAAATTTTAAAAATAGAAAAAGGCTTATAGACTAAGGATATAAAGACAAAATATTTTTGTATACTATGCAATGTGTTGGTGTTTTAAGTGAAATGGTTTTACAGAAGAATCAAAAATTTGAAAAATGTTTAGTTTCCATGAATAAGTGAGAACATCAGTGAATGAATGCTTGAGTGGATGCACATTCTATTTTTCATGATGTGCTTATTTCACATTGCATGCCTGTATCAAAACATGTCATTTATACCGTAAATATATATACCCACAAAATTAAAAATTAAAAAAATTTTTGGAGATAAAAAATTTAAAAGGATACCACTCATATGCAAACATTCTGACTCCAAAGAGGAGGAAATAGAAAAAATAAAAGAAGTCATTGTTCCAAACATTTCCAAAATCAGCCAGGTAATTTTTTTTGTATTATATATAAATTAATATAATTGTATTATATAATGATGTGATTATATTAAATTATATTATAAATCGCTAGAGAATATAGGCATCCATTGCTTTACTAGTTGTTTGTATTTCCAAAGTCTATTTAAATGTCAGTCACTTGAAAACAAAATGTATTTTCCCATAGACTCATATATTTAGAGTGATTAGGTTTGCAGATCATTTCAAAATCTCAATTTTACTTATAATGCACCTGAATTAAAATATGAACAGTTTAAATTCTAGGTTCTGGAATGAATAGAACACTATGTAGAAAAAAATAATAATATTGATGATTTTTAATAATTGTAAATCATTATTATAGTATTATACAATTGTCATTTTACATTGCCTTTGCATTTTGTAGGCATGCTCAATTAAGATATAATTTCACTAGAAAATGTCCATCTTCTTTTCTAAACATCTACCCCATCTTCTTTTGAATTTATTTCTGAAGTCCTCAGGTACCCAGTGCTCTTTTTCTAATATGTCTGTCTAGAAGATTTTAGCAGCAGCACACATGTTGAAAAAGATTATCAGCTGGGAAATAACAGTATAGTGGTGAGAAGGAGATATATCTGTTTTTGCCTTTATAGTTCTACATCCGGTAGCATGCTTAGAAAGTCATCCACAATCCAAGTTTATATAAGTCTTGAATTATATTTTATTATAATACCCCTATCAGTTCATTTTAAAATGTGTATTTTTAATTCATCAGGAATTGATTTTTTATATATGTAATATGCTGTATCAATACCATTTCTATTACTTTCCTTAATAACCTTATATACTTCCTTTATCATATACTTATTACATGTTCTTAGGCATGTTGTTGACTTTTATATTTTGCTGCATTGATACTTGTTTCAACATCATACTGTTTAAATTACTTCGTCTTTAGAATGTAAGTTAACATTTTGTACAATGAGGCTGTGTCACTATCCTTCCAAAAATGGTTTTGCAATTCTTACATTTATCTATTGTATTCCAAATTAACTCATAAATCATTTGGCAAAATTCTGAAGAAAAATCCCTTGCTATTCTGAGTAATATTTTACTAAATTAATAGATTAACTCTGAAGAAATACATTTCTTTGTTATTAAACTCTTTAATTCAGTACACTAATAGGTCGCTACATATCTTTAAGTCTTCATTTACTATCTTAGTAAATCTTTCAATTTTCTTTATTCAGGTTAGTACTGCAGTTAAGCATTTTTCTCACTGTTTGTGATACTTTACTATTTTGAATTCTTTTACTGTTATGGGTTCTAAATCTAAGTTGCTATAGAGCTGTTAAATATTATTTTGTGATTGACTCTTTTCTTTATTATATTATTGCTTATCATACTTCCATTGATTCTGGTGATTACCTTGGGCTTTCCAAATACAGAGCACATAATTTATATGCAGTGTTGTTTTGTCTCCTTTTTTTGGTAATAGTTATGCTTATGATGTATTTTATAGCAATTAAATAGAGTATTCCTAAGTGTTGAAAGTAGAAGTGACTCCAGAATTTTACCAGTAAAAATTATGTGATCTGTTTTAAGTTAGTCTTTAAAATGTTAAAGAGCTATTTTTTACTTCACATTTTGAGCAGTCTTACAGAGAATATTAAATTTTTCACTTTCATATACAAAGAAAACTACATTACTTTTTTTCCTCAAATTAATTGTCCTTAAAGTCTTTAAGTTTAAGGACAGTTAATTTGAGGAAGAAAAGTAATGTCTTTAAGTCTTTAAGTTTAAAACCTCCTTGGTTATGAAATACTGCTCAATTTTATTTGCTAATGGTTTGTAGAAGAGTTTTGTAATCTTATTTAAAAATGTGATTGATATATGTTATTTGTGTTTTCATGATATCTTGTTTAGTTTCTGCCAGGAGGAGTTTGAAAGAATACTAAATATTTCAAAATTTCTATCTTTTTCTATCACCTGGAGTAACTTGAATTGCATAGTAAGTTATCAAAATATTAAGATTTGACATAACTATACTCAATAATACCTGCAAATTCTCTGATCTCAAGATGTTTATATTCTAATTAGCATTCAAATTGCATCAAAACACAATGCTATTTCAGAAAACTTGTAAAATATTTCCAAGATAACTAACAGGGAATACAATAAAAAGAACTTTAGATTGAAAACCAGATACCTAGGTTTTTGTTCAAATTCTGTCACTATAATATGATTTTGGCTAAGTCTCTTTGCTGCTCTGAAGTCCACTATTTTATTTGGAAAGTAAGATAGAAATTGACGGACATCTAAGATCATGTGTTTTGTTATGTGATTCACCAGAACAGTTGATTTGCTCCATGTCTTAACTGTATTTTATTTGCAGTCCAATTCAAATTTTACCAAACTTTGTGAAGATTTGAAAAAATATTCTAGGTTACTGAGGAACAAATACATGTGGCACAAGCCACATGTGGTATGCTGATACTACTGAAATTACTCTCAGTACAGATGGTCAAATGAAAATATGTGATATTCACTGAGAGAAGGTAAATGTGTCCTTAGGCCTCTCCTGAAAAAAGAAAACATGGAACAGTGTTGTGCCCCTCCAGCTGACCTTGCTTTGCTCTCTCATTGTCATATCTTAAGTCACCAGATAGTTGATGGTAAAGTATAAAAACATGTTTTATAAGCCTCATTTTATTCTTATACATTTATAATAGTATCTACAGAATGTCAGCTCTTAATTCACATTTTATCCATCACTTATTTTATCTCCACAGATGTATGCACAATTGTTCTTTTAGGACTCAGTTCAGCCCACAGATGTCTCTACAGCTGCTCTCTATTCCAAAGGGGATTTTTTTTCCTTGGAAGCAGTCATGTAAGGTTTTTGTTGTTTTGTTTTGTTTTTGTTTCATTTTTATTTAAAGCATGGTAAAGACATTTTCCTTTCCTCCAGTGGGGGAGGGCAGGTGGGGGGGAAATCTTACCTAAAAGATGACTTTGAGATTTGCATCCAGAGAATATGAAATTAAAGCACTATCTGTATTTCTGCTCCTTCTTTAAATCCTGCTGAATGTTTTCACAGACTAGAGGCCTAAGAATTATAATCATCCAAAAGTTGAATATTCTGCCTCCTGTTTCCATGACTGAGTTGATATGCTGAGGCAAAGTAAAAATTGTCACAATTCATTGAGGGCAGGAAGAGGGAAGAAAAAAAAAAAACAATCAAACAAATGCCTAGTTTAGGCAAAATTGCTAATTTGAGAATAGCTTGGAACTTGTGGGGAGTAAATGATTCAAATTGCTGCCTATATTATCTGCATTTACTGGGCTTATGAACTTTATACTTTTCTTTGTGTGGTAGGGATGACTACAAAATTTACTAAAATAAAATTGAGGTTATATCAATTATGTTTTTGTCTTTGTTACTCCAGAAACCTCTGAATATTTATATTTGTATAAGAAAGATCTTCCCTTCAAACATCACCTATATTCAACATTAAACATCATTGAATATTCAACTTGTAAGCAGCCTTAGAGAGAACTAAGGTCATTTCTGTCATTTTATAGATTATGAGCTGACAATCTGGATGATAACATGACTTACACAAAATCATTGAGTGAGTCTGATGCTTGGTAAGAGTTAGATGCCTAATTTTCTGATGAATAGGTCATAGGTACCATATTCACTGTTCATTGTTAGCTTAAACTCATCAGAGGTTAAAATTATCAAAGATCTCTGATGTTAGAATCTTTAAAAAATGGAGATTTATTGCTTATTTTTTGGCTCTGTGTGTTTTTCTCTTTGTTTGTTTTTGTGGGATATGGTTAAAACACTTGTGTAGACCATTTAAGGAATAGTGCAACAGTTTATTTCCTTTTGAGAATTAATGTAGCAGTGGAGATCTTTACAATTAAAAATCACAAGTAAAGTTATTTTCAAAATGTAAAGCAAAATTTTTATACCAGTATTTTTAAGAATGGGTATTTTGAACATTTTAATTTAATTTGTTGGGATCAAAGTAGAAAAACAAGCCAGGCAAATTAAACTTTATAGAAAAATGTTATGCCTTAATGGTTAAAAGTAGAATTTAAATTGGCAATAGAAACTATTTGAATATTGAGGATATTGAAATACTGGGGATGAGTTAGAAATGTATTTTCGTTATCTTGGATAATAAATCATAGACACATATGTATACAAATGCAGAAATTCTTGATTTAGACTAGTCTGATGTTATAAAACGTAACTATGCATCTATATAGCTGACAGAGCATGCATTAAACTTACTGATGATTCATTCAGAAAGTAATATTTCTGATATTTAAGTTACAGATTTGTTAGTAGACTTGGACCTTTTACAAAAAATTTAACATATTCATTAATTTAGATATTATATGTAGTATCATCACATGCTAAGCAAGCTGTTGATATTGCTTCTATTTCTTGTTTGTTTTTGTTGTTGTTGTTGCTGTTGTTAACAAACCATATTATCATTTCATTTGGTTGAGTTTCCTCATCTGTAATGACTTGGTTATAAAGACTGATGTATTTTGATTAGGAATTTTGTATAGATGATTTTAAGATCTAGAGTTCCACAGCTGTTAGTACATAATCTTATAAATTGATCTTTCCTTAGAATGGTATCTATTGTATTAAGAAAAATGAACTGATATAATGTTTTTATGCTCCTATTTAGACATCAGAATTATATGGTCTCCTTCAAGACAGGTAGCATAAAATAATTTTCAGTAGATTACTCGGCATGCTCTTTCACCAAGATTATTATTGGAATACTATTGTTAGGAGGCATTAGTGCAACATGCCATATGCTGAAAACTATTTGTTGATTTAAAATATAAGGACTGAGTTTTCTAAAGGGAGATTTTGGTGTGCATGAAGTTATACACGCAATTGCATTTTCCCCACAATTACCTAGTCATGCTACAGACTATCAATGACTTAATTTTTTTTTGTTTTTTTCTTTAAGTTTTGCTTTGCTTGCAAAAATAATAACATTTTTTTCCTTTCCCTCTTTTTCAACACATGAAATAAATTTATGACTGCATGTCTTTGCATCACATTTTATAAAATGCTGGACCTACAAAGATCATTCCTTTTCATGTTACTCTTGAGAAAGTTCCCTATTTCCAAAAAAAAAATTTCTTCCTTTAAGAAATCAACTTACAAAATGAGAGAAATGGCTTTTGAAGAATGGTTTAAAATAATAAATCATCAACTGGTAGTCTTTATACATTTATGTGTTACATTTATATATAATTCATGTATAATATATAATTTATAAATGTATATAATATAAATATATTAAAGGAAAATTACTGCTCAAAATACGAAGAAATTATAATAGCAGTCACAACTTCTATCAAATATTGTCTTCTAAGGTTAAAATATGAAGAAACTGAAGTAATCTATATGTTGATTCTGTTGGGAAGTAAAGTAATTTTATGAATTAAGATTTGATTTTGTTCTTTGGTCTTGTTTGCTATAGGTTCACTAAGAGTTGCAGACATTTGAGCATTTTCACGTCATTCTTTTTTTTTTTTTTTTTTTTTAAATGATAAACTCTTATTCTGCCAACAACAACAACAACAAAACTGTGTGACTTGGATACCAGGTCCTTTTAATGAAGCTTTTGATTCTTACAAAATATGATTAATCTGATTAGTGATTCAGCCTCTTTTTATGCTTACATTATCTAACACAAAGAGCCCCCCTACAGGTTAAAGTTTAAATGTGGATTACCAGATAAAGCTAGTCCTGACGAGGTTTCTATGGTGCAAGGAAAAATTGGATTTGCTTTTCACCTCATCTCAGGCTCTGTCATCCTGGTTTTTGCCTTGTTCCCTTGTTCACAGCAAGGATATTAATTTTGCAGTAAAATCTTTAAGCAATTATGCAGATAGCGCTGAAAATGCAACATACACACACAATAAGAGAAGCTTAACTGAAAAATGGACCCCAGATATTCATTAAAAACAGATGGCCACGTTGCCAACAGCATAACTTTGGATGTTTGGGCTAAGCTGGTATTAATCTGCCACAACATGAAGAGAAGATGAAACTGCTGGTGTACAAACTGTATGTATTGCTTCTTTTTGCTTAAAAAGGAATATAATGATGATTTATGACTGCCTTTTTGATAAATGTCCAAAAAAAAGCATTCCTTACTCAAAAGCGAAGTAACATTTTAGTAGTACTTGCTCTACCGAGTACTGGTACTTATTTTTAAGACACATATAAAATATGATAAATCATATTTTTAAATTTTTATTTATCAAAAACTGCCATGAGGTAAATGCAAGGATACCTTTTAAAATTCAAATATATATCTATATCTATATATAAATATATATCTATCTATATATAGATATAGATATATATATCTGTTTAAAAAGGGGGAGTAAGGAGTATTTTTGGTTAATAGTATTTCAAAGTCACTATAAAACACATTTTTAAAATTTATCTGATGATCTGAGGACACCTTGACAAGAAGATAATTTTTTTTTAAATGACACAAAAAAACTATTTTTAAATGATGCAAAAAAACTATTCCACTGAGTTATTTGCTCAGTTATTTTTTAAATGACACAAAAAAACTATTCCACTGAGTTATTTGCTCAGTGGAAACAGTAAAATTTTCAATCTAAACAAAATAAAGTAAAACAAAGCAGAAAAATGTTTGGCAAGCCTTCCAAATAAGGCATAGAAAATAGACAGGAACTCTATGCTGTTGAGATAATTGCTACAGTAATAAATGCATAAAGTGTATTTTTTATTTGTAATTATTAAAACAAAGTAATTGATTGAACAATAAGTTGTACCTAAAACTACACACATACAATAAGTGGTAGAAGGATACAGAGAACTTCAACTAATGCTTTCTTGTTAGCCAAATTTACCTAACCACAGAAACAACTTTCTGGATGGAACTGTCCTTATGGTGTTATGTGGACTGAATAATACCTAGTCAGGTCACCATAAGGACAGCCACACTGAGTGTTAGGTCCAAAGACTAATTGAAACACCTTGACATTATTCTACTGCTTTATCTACATATGAAGGCAGAACTGGGAATCACTATTTGAAAATTGTCCTTATTACAACTAGAGCGTTTACTTTATCCCTTGAGTGTTAACCATTATTTTTTTCTTATATTAAAAACTTTTTATTTATTATAGAAAAAAATTAAACAGATACTCTAAAGATAAAGTTCAGATCATACCCAATCCTACCACCCTGAGATGACCACCACCAATATACTTTTAATACATATTTTAAGGTATTTTTCTATATAAATAAGTGCATATTTTTAAAAAAATTAGGTCCAGCTAGGCCCAGGGGCTCACACCTGTAATCCCAACTGGGAGGCCAAGATGGGTGGATCACCTGAGGTCAGGAGTTCAAGACCAGCCTGCCCAACATGGTGAAACCTTGTCTCTATTAAAAACATAGAAATTAGTCAGGTGTGGTGGTGGGCACCTGTAATCCCAGCTACTCGGGAGGCTAAGGCAGGAGAATTGCTTGAACCCAGGAGGAGGATTTTCCAGTGAGCTGAGGTTGCACCATAACACTCCAGCCTGAGTGACAGAGCAAGAGTCTCAAAAAAAAAAAAAAAAAAAAAAAGTTGGGATTCTGCTGTTGATTACGGAATCTGTTTTTATTGGTTTATTTTTCTAACAGTCAATGTAATGACTATCAATTCTGTAGAATCCCAATATTTTTCTAGATCCTTGTTTTACTGAATCCATAGTATTCCATTGTATGAATAATTAAAAATTCATTTTACTAATGCCCTATTTATGATAAATAGTATGAAATTTCTTTATTAGTATTAAAAACATCACAAAGTTTATTTATGCAGCTAAAAATTGTGTGTAATATATGTGTTGTCAATTAGTTTATACTCTAGCATTATCATTTTTCACATGTAAATAAACATTTTCTTGGGCAAAATATTCTCATAGAAGAAAAATTCAACAAGCTCTTTTGATTATGTCAACCTGTTTTTTTTAAAAAGAGCATATATAGTCTGAAAAAAATACCTTGTTGCTAATGGAAACTATTACTTTATGTTAATAACCTTAACATAAACCTTTTCAACCTAATAAAATTTCTATCAGCATGCTCTGTGTTGCTTCAGCCATGCTGATCATTTGCTATTCCTCCAGCATGCACTCTGTTCTTAAATGCCAGCAGACCTTTACAGATGTAGTTCCTCCTAATGGCCATGGACTATATTCAAGTCACTGTATTACATCATCAAGTACCCTGTGAACCCCTAATTTAACCCCATCTGTGATAGTCATTTCCTGTTCCTGCAGATAACCCAGAGTGCTAATCGCTACTTAAGGGTTTTTTATTTATTTATTGGAAGTATTTTTTTATGTGTTCTTCTTTTTCAGTGGGTTGTGAACAACTTCAAGGTGAGGTTTATGTCTCATTCATTTTTTATTCCCAGTACTTGATGAAATGCCTAACATCTACTAGGCATTCTAGAAATGTTCATTAAACTAAATAATGACCTGAGGACATCTTGACAAGAAGACATATATATATTTTTTTAATGACACGAAACAGGAGTATAGTTACCTCTAGCAAGTCCTGACTGTGGCTTCACAGGGCTCAGATAACTCTGGTGGCCTCAATGTCATTTTAAAAGATAATATGAGCTTGAAGCTTTGACTTTCTTTCTCCCTTTCACTGCTATGAATGACTCAAACATATGTATGCACTCACCACCACCTCCCCCCACCAAAAAAAAAAAATCCTAATTTGGCCCCAACTATGGGTAAGCATAAAGAGATATGGTTAGCTTTTGAAGCAAAGAGAAGAAGCAGCAGAATAGTGATTGAATGGGGGTTTGGCCTTCTTAGGGATCGCTATCCTGTCCTTCCATTAACAGGACTCTTTAGGCAAGGCAAAAGAGGAGAATGACATTATTATAATTACTTTGAAACAAATAAGTGCTAGATATAGAATGATCTAATTTATATATTAATATTCACTTGTAACTATTGAATGTGTGCTGTGGGTGAAACATCACATTAGATTTTTGTAATGGTGGCATGATCAATGGCTCTGAAAATGTTTTGCTCCACCTTCCTTGTGATGAAGCCATATAGTTGTGAAGAGAGACTTAGGAAGCCAGGGAAAGGCAACTTTGGCTTCCCCCAAAATCCAACTGAAGCAGTTCAAGGAAACAGAATTCCTTGGGGGGGGGGAGAGAGAGAGAGAGAGAGAGGGAGAGAGAGAGAGAGAGAGAGAAACTTCCCCTTATTGGAAGGAGTCAGAAAGCAGCTTACTGGGATGGGGGATAAGGCTGACTCCTCACTGTTGGTGAAGTTGCACTACATGATTTCCAAATGCCTTCCACATCTAGAGTCTATGAATGCTTATAACTATTTATGCACAAAAAGCCTCCATCTGGAATCATCATCCCACTTACAAATAATTTTCATGTGTTTTATTTCACACTTTTGTTTCCAAATGAGAAATTAGACAGACTCCTTTATGTTTCATTTTAAAGAACTGTCTAGATTAAATTTGGGAATAGGAATTCTATATTTAGATGTAGATATAAGCTTTGAAAGCTAACCTATTGACTGGATATTGAAACCTTTAGACATCTTTTTCTTATATCAAGATTATTTTTCTGTGTTTGCATCTGTTATGACAAGTATGATTAAATATTCTGGCAATGGTATTCAACAGGCATACTATCACAAAAACAATTTTTGTGGCTTGAAAAATGATGTTTAAAGCCATTTCAGTGATACCAAATGTTTCTTTGAGGTTAACATCTTGTGACAGGAAATGAACAAAGTACTAAAAAAAGTGCAGCTAGACATAAGAAAATTCAGTATATTTTCTTATGAAGTAATTTCCTTAAACAGATATTTACTTTAAACTTATTGGTTAACGGTGTTATATATTGTTAAATTAGAATACTAATAAATAAGGCCTAGAAAACAAATAAAGGTTAAAACACAATTTTATTTTTAATTGAAATTGTTTTTAATACAATAGTGTGTTTTTAAGTTCTGAATATTCACATTTGAATATGATGAAAGTGTGTATATTTAAAGAAGTTATTTAACATATTATGTCATATGAGCCAGATAATCTGCTTTGATAATGAGGACCCTGTGCAAATAAGGCAGAGACACTGATCCCATGCAGAAAGCCAAAAAAAAAATTATCTATTTCAAGGCCAGTAGCAACACTCCAGTACTCCATTCAACCCTACCAAGCACACCTGCACGATCTCAGCCACTCATCCCTATAATTTGACAGGATAACCAAAAGTACATTTGGTACTGATTATAGTTCACAGTTTCAGATGTAAATTTCTACTTTCATATGATTATTTTTATTTATGCAGTTGGTTAGTTTGCTGTTTAACTGACCTTGTTGCAAATGAGATACTATGATACAACATATTAAGAATAATTGGAATTCGAATGTAGTTAGTTTCTCATGGCCTATTTTCCCTCTTTTTAAAAAATGGGACAAATAATGTTGCCATATAAATGTTAATCAAGGTATTCAGGAAAGAATATGAAAAAGTTTAAAAGTATTATTTAAATGCTATTCTAATTATTTTTACTACAAAAATTATAACTCAGTCTAAAATAATTTTAAATCTACAAATGAAATATATGTGAGTCAATAGTCAGACTTCACATAGTGTCGCCTCAATATTTGCCACAGGTATCTGATACGGTGCAGCAGGAAAAACAGAAAAGCCATCATCTTTGTTGTGGTCATGAGTGCAATCCTGGGCAAATTGTCACCAGTTCCAGGAGATGGACCACAGACCTCTGTGTTGTTCATGGCCCACTGTAGCTCCTCGCTGGGCACTTAATCTCTTCTCTACCCAGCCAAGAAAAAAAAAAAACAACCATATACAGTGACAGGAAAAAGATAATTTATTCTCAGGCCCAGGGAGAAGTTACCTTTAACACTTTTCAGAGATCGCTATACCTAAGATCCTGTGAAGATATTGTAGGAAAAGTAATACAATTACAAAGTGCAATGGGCCCAGTGTGCGGTAGGTGATTTTGGATTCAAATAATGGATTCTTCATGATTTCTCATTTGAGTTCTTATGCTAAAAATCTGGTTGCCTTTGGGGGCCAGGCGTGTGACTTAAATAGGTGAATCTAGATGGATATACTTCATAGTACTTGAAGAAAACACGTTGACAAAGATGAAGTAGATAATTTAGATCTCATCAGAAAAACCCAAAGCACTCATCCACTACCCAACACTGCTACATCAGTCTCACTCCTGTAATCCTTCTGAAATTTAAAGAAAACCTAGGAATCTGGATTTTAATTCAAAATCTAAAGTTCAGAAATTGCCAACCAATTCAATAATAATATTTTTAAAATCTGTGTAGGACAAGCAAAATATGTCCATAGGTTGCTTTCAGCTCATAAATATTTGCTTCTACTGGAAATTCTGAGAAAAGTAAGAGTGAGCTTCCAGCTATCAGATTTTGTGCCTACTATTGTCTCTTGCTATTACTGGTACCACATAATAATTGACTGTATAAAATAATTAGACTTAGTTGACAAAGCGCCTTTGATGTGGAGCTGGAATATTATGAGCTTTGCCAAGACCTGCTGCAGTAATGCTCCATCATATTTCAAGACAATATCTGGTTTAAAATAATTCAGATTTAAATCATCAATATTTAAAAGCTTATATCTTTTCATTTCTTCTGTTATGGAATGGACTTTGGTAGTCAAGTCTACTTACCAATCTGAAAACAAAGCTTTTAATTTTGGTTTATCAGTAAAAAAAATGTGAAAAGCTAAATTATTTTTAGCATCTGAAAAAAATAACATTAACACAAGCATAATTATAATATGAACAACTAGCATTGGCTAATGGATCACCTGCAATTATGAGTGCTTTTTAAGGTGTTTATATGCAATATTTTGGCATAAATGAGTTAATGGCTACATTTACCTTAAAATACAGATATTATTATTGGCCTCATTTTATAGGTGAAATTATGATGATTCAAAAATGCAAGTCATTTGCTCAAGGCCACATAGCTAGTACCAAGGCAGTTAGTTTGTGAATCTGAGTGTTTAAACAACATGTTCTACCCTTCCTATTACTACCTGTACTTATGTTGAGTCCTTTGGTGAGCCAGATATTCTCATCACCTCAATAGCCCTTGAAGAATATGTTCTTATCCTCATTCATAGATGAAAAAAGTGAAGCTCCAGGATGGTAAATAATTTGCCCCTGTTTGAAGACTGGAAAAGTGGGTCCCACTCCCAGAACTGACATCTAAAGCTAGACATACTTCAACATATCACAGTATTATCAGAATGTAGTAATTTTAAATATAAAATCTTAAATGGAACCTAAACCACTTCTGTTTCAATTAAAAATAATATTCTTTGAGTTTACATTCAGTGCTGATGTAGGCTAACTAGACAAAATATAGCTAATGAATTAAGTCTTTTAAAACTCTTTAAGATTTCTACTTCATTTCAAGATAAAATAATCTCTTTTCCTTAACACCAATCATTCTTCTTCATATGCAATGCTTGTTATTCATCTTAAAACACACATTTATTATGTTTTAACAAGTTTTAAACTACGTCTTTTCTGTCCTACCTAATCATTAGATTCCATTTTAGAATATGAGTAAAGTTTTGAGAAACCAGTCTCTTAATTCTGAATTATTTTCAGAATTGAAAGAAAAAACCTTTTACTGCCTTTCCATGATGGTGACATCCAGCTTACTTTTTTTGTATTATTTTGACCTTTTTAAGCTATATTTTTTAATAAACATTTTGTTAAATGATTATTGAAATATTGTTTAGAATATTATATCACAAGAAAATTATAATTAATGCCTGTAATTTCTTTTTACTACACAGATCTTATATTCTCTTGGAGGAGAACATTATTTTTCTCATTTACATACATTTAAATCACATAAATTGGCACATTTTTATGTACCTACTAAATGAAGTTTCACTATATATTTATATAAAATACTAGATATATCATCAATTTTACAGAGTATTTAAAATAGTGATATCTTCTATTATTAATTGGCTTCCAATCAATTGCAGCAGAAGTACGTTCAAGCATAGCTACAATTTCTCAATTAGAATAAGCACTTTATATGAATTTAGGGTATTTAAAAACTGTGGTTTCACTATAGATATCTCCATATACATGCCTGAAAAAATTTATAACTGAAATTGCACCTGTAGCAACTGGTAGCTTTTATTACCAAAAGCAAGAATGCAGGGCTGTGGGAAAATTTGATAAACCAAACTCTAAGTCTCATGACTTAAAAGCTCAATTTTTCCTCCTGCCACCCCATAATGTTGACCTTGGTCTGGTCTGTTTCTCTCTGATTGTTTAAATTGCATTCTCCTTCACGGATGGTGGTTTCTTATTAAATTATTTATTGATGTGGCTGACACTAGTTGAATAGATTCATTAAATTTCACAAGTTGTTAGAGCCTAGTTCACTGGAAAGAAAAACCCCTCTTTAGACTCTTTAAAGGACAAAAAGCGTCATGTTTTTTGAGCTCTTTTAAAGCATTTAATAAAGCATGAAAAGATATGACATCAATCCTACTAAAACACAAGGGAAAATGAATGATGTTACTGTAAATCTTTACATCAATCACACTCAGTACTTTGGAAAACAATATAGTTTTGTTTGCATTTCAGAAGTGACAAACAACTCTTGTGACTGGCTTAACATAGTCACTTTCTATTAGTCAAGACCAGAAGCAAGTCAGAATTAAAATGTGGCCCTGCGTTGCTAGGCAGCTGAGTTGTCTTGACATGGTGGTTAGTTTCCTTTTCAGTGACTGACAACAGTGAAATGAAAGAAGTTTTGAAAAACTTGATAATGGTTTTCAAAGGAGGAGGATAATTGGTGGTACTCGCTTGTGCAGTTCTGTGTGGAAACTTTCAGGCGGCTGTGAGAGAGGACTGTCACTAAAAATTTAAACTCTTGTACACAAACTTGACCTAGAGTCTTCTCCAGGTTTTGGCGGTTCATTTTCAGAACACCCCTCTGAGACCAAGGGGTGTAGGATGAAAGCATTAAGACAGATGGGTAAAGCCCCAAAGGAAGAAAAGAATCAATAGTTGTGATTTAATCCATTGATGAAAAGGAGGAATTAAGTAAAATCTTAAAAATGAGGAATATGTAAAAGAACTTTACATTGCACCTATAACAAAAATGTTTTAATTGCCTAGTGAGTTGCAACTGAGCCGAGCAGAAACTTGCATCAAATGCAGGTAGTAAAGAAAAGTACAACGTTTTTAATTTACTATGCCAGAAATAAAACAATTGTCCTGATGTTATTTTTTTAAGTATTCTCTAGTTGATGGATAATTTACCTCAAAAAATATGTCCAACATAACTCCCAAAGCATATAAAATAACTGCAACTTAAGCATTTGTTGTCTGTGGCAATAATCAAGTAGAGCATATATTTAACTAAACAAACAAACACACAGAAAATACATGTTGCTCATTATTTCATCCAAAACCACCTAATGCAAGAACATTTTAACTATCTTTGCCATTAATTTACCCAGAATTTTAAAAACTGAGCAAAATGGACTCATACTGAAAGAAGGGACCAATTAGTGTTGGATTAACATTCATGGTTATTTACAGTTGTTTTTGTACTTGTTCTTGTGCTCTGACTTCCTAAAATTTCACAACCCAAAGATTTAGAAAAATGGGGTTGTTTAGACGCAAAGTGCAATGAAGTGGCTGTGACCATTGTGTAGACACCACCTCTCTCATTATACCCTCTCAATCAACGCTCAGTACACAGGAAACCGCAATAAAGCCCATCTGCCACGGTTAATCTGCAGGCAAACCCACACCCATGTCTATGCCCGTTGCTCTCCAGCCTTATTATTCTCAGATCCAAAGCTTCATAAGGGATCAGCCAAAGTCCATTAAAGTAAATAATAGCTAGAAATGACAGGCTTAGCAAGGATTGGGAGGAAGTTGAAGACCAATCTGAGCTCTGAGCTCTGATTAATAGAGAAAAGCATTAGGAGAAAAGGGGAGAAAAATGACCTCAGCCTGCTCCAAAGAATTCCTGAACCTTCGTTGTTAGGGCAAGTGCTACCATCTGAGACGTTAGTGATCCTTGAATTTCCTTCACTTTGATGCAGCTCAAATGGGAAAATTTTGAAAGTTCAGCAAGGCCCCAGACCTCAGCTGGAAAGCTGTCTGGAGTCAACCCTGTCAAAATTCTCTTGTGTAAGAGAAAGCCTTTATTAGCTAGATTGCAACAACAACAATAACAACACCCACAAATGCCCTACACAGACTCGTAAGGAGGGGCTGCTGCTAGAGATTGCAGAGGCAGATATTATTTCTTCACATATAGTCGTTTAAAAAAAATCTCCAAATAAATGTAGTAAAATAAAACAATAGTGATTCTCAAAATAAATGCCTTTCAGGAACTAGCTGGATTTAGTCTGCTGGCAGGAAAGCATATGTGTGTGTGTTTCTGTGTGTGTGTGTGTGTGTGTGTGTGTGTGTGTGTGTGCGCGCGCACGCGCGCGCATGTGAGGGAATATGCGTGGGAGGGTATTCAAATATTTATTCAGTTTCATCCTGATATTTAGTATTTATTTTCACTGTGCAAGACAAAAAAAATCTTTCTTGAGCAGTTCAAGGTTTGTTAAGTCAAAATAGAATCATAAAGTGTTTTAGTTATTTCAACTGTGTGTTTTATATAAATTGACCCGGAAAAAAATTCCAAATTAGTTGCAAAAGAATTTCTCTCCTTAAAACTTTAAAATTATTTTACAGCTTCTGTGTGATAAATTTCCTAAGGCAAGAAGCCCAGGCAATGTCATCTCCTTCTATCTTCCTGCGCCACATAAGTGTATTTGGTCTTGAAATAAGACAGTTTTCAGTTTCAGTACAGCTCTTAAGAGTGCTTTGAAGAAATCTATACCTGGTAGATCTATTTGTAATGAAGAAATTTCAAGTCTGCTGTACACCTTTTAAACATGATTTTCCTTGTATAGAATACCATATTCTATATGAAATGTGGATTAAAATGAGAATAGTAGAGAGAGCTCAAAAACTGTGAAGGCTCTTTTAAATTAAGAGTTGAAGAAAAACAAAGCAGCCCCTGCTTATCTGAAATCCCAGTCTGAGAGGGAGAAAGCATTTGGCAGAAGTAAGCAGGTATTGGGAAAGCCCCATGGATTTCTTAGGAAGATAGTAATGATCCTGATGAGGACTTGATGTCAGGGAGACTTACCTTTGAATGTATTTCTTATTCAAGTTTATATTGTATCATGCAATTTTCATAAATAAAATGAAGAAGCAATGTAAAGAACCATGGTTAAATAATAGTGTTCCACAGATATTGCTGATAACTTAGTTAATGCACTGTTGATATGCATGTGGTACAATTTTCATATTTTAATCTTAAGAAGAACATGAAATGACAATTATGAAAAGACAAAATAGATGCCACCAAGAGCTGTAATTGCTATCCAGGCTGCTCAAAGATGGGCAAAAGACACAGTAAATCAATATTAAGTTCTCTAGAAATGCAGGTATCACAACAAGGACATCATATAACATCATTATAAGCAAATTCTAATGCAATTTGGACAGTTGTAAAGAACACAGGATGAACACAGGGAATGAGAAGATAATTTGTCCTCTGTAACTTCAGTTGGTATCTTATAAAAAAATAAATCACTGGAAATCATGGCTATGTAACATTTAGTTAAGGCTATAGACTGTGCTGGCTTATAAAATGAGTATGGTTTCTTTTTTCACTATTTAATATGTAACGATCATAAAGGGTTAAATGTTTCTGCCCCATGTAATTATAATAATTTGAAATTTAACAGTTTTAATACATTGACTTACATGAAATGCTTTTGTATATAATAGTACATGCTAGGGTTATATTTTGTGGTGTTAAAGAATACCTAATTAAACTTATGGGTTAATAAACCAACTAAACTTATAAAAAGTATTAAAGATTAAAGGCATGGTACAAATATTAAAATAATGAAAACTGAATCTGCAAACCTTAAGGATTAGAAATGAAATGGGAAAAAGGCAAATAGACAAGGAAATAACCAAGAGCTTCAAAGAAAAGACATAACAAATGCAACATATATGTAAAAGTAGTTTGGTTATAAAGTTAAAATTAAGTATTTGCATTTCAGGTTCTAGTTTTAGAGCGTAATCATTTAAATGGCCTAGAGAAAGTAGTTGATTTTATTCACATCTTTCTGGGGCTGTTTCCCTTGTGGGAAATAAAACAACACATAGTCTAAAAACTTTTTATAAATTTTTATTCATATTTTTGCATTTATTAATAAGTTATTTATGTATTTGTAAATATTGGATAAGTAGTTCACATTTCAATTGAGCATTTTACATTTTTTAATGAAATAAAATGTTTAGAATCTATTTATTCCTTATCTTCTTCCTCATTCCCATAATTGAGTCTTATTGAATTGAATTCACAGGCTCTTCCACCATTACATAGAGATGCAATCTAAAAGAAACACTTTTTATCTAGTTCACATAAAAATACTCTAAAAATGAAACTAAATTTGAATCAATTTGAGAATTATTTGGTACCAGAAAATAATCTATTAATCAAAAAATGTCAATTAGAATCAAATGTCCTTGTATGTGTGATGATGACAAACAAGAAAAATAAACAAAAACATATCAATTGTTTACCATGTGGTTTTGCACATCCACAAAATTTTTCTCTCTCTTGAACATTGTATTCATGTCAGCATTAGATGGTAAACATCTCTAAGTTACTTTGCTATTTATATAAATTAAAAAATTGAATGTCCATGCAATATAGTTTATGCATGTGTGAAACGTGTTTATAAACAATCAAGTGCATGTTATTATGCATATTATAGGATATAATGCTCCATATGCATTATCTTACATAACATGCACAAATAAGGAACTATTAGGTTGGTGCAAAAATAATTGCGATTTTTGCAATTAAAAGTAATGGCAAAAGTGCAATTACTTTTGCACCAACCTAATAGATTTTATTACCTTGAGATACACATATTTTTAGTCACTAAAGGCCACTGAAATTTTAATTTCATTCATGCAAACAAGAGTTTTAATAATAAATCCTCTGTGTATATAAATGAGATTGTTATTCTAAATGCTATTAAACTGTACAATTGAATTGACATTATAAAATTAAATATAAAACAGTTTCTCTTTGGGTACATTGTATTGCCATTGACACTTAAAATGACATTATTTTTTGTTATTGGTATCAGAGCAGAATATTTAAAATGAAAATACGTTTCTTACCCTTTTACTGAAGACTCAAAAACAGAAGGCTATTACTTTCTAAAATAATAATAATCTTCAAATTCTCTATATAAGAATGAATAAAGACCTTTAAATCAACCACAAGGTGTCTCCAATCTTTAATTCTCTAGATTTTTCCCTCCCCTCCATCCCCATTTATTGATGCAGAGTGAATATATACAATCAGATTGCCACATTTGGAAACTTCAAGAACATTCATTCAGATATAAGTTGAAAGTGTATATTTTAGAAGGTACTTTATTAAGTAGAAATATATACAATATCCACATGTAACATTATATATGTCATAGTTATATCTATTATATAATGATATATATCACATGCTTATAGTATAGCACATGTTTAATAAGAATTTATCAGTTATTTTATGAGCATATATTTTGGAAATTGCCTCTTAAAAACAGTGACACAACACCAGAAAAGAAAAAGAAAAAAAAGTTTAACATTAAAGTGTGACATGTTTTAGTTTATTTATTCATTATCAATATTTAATTTTTAAATAATCCTATCCGACAGCTAGCACCAACTACTACAAGAAAATAAAATTTCATAGTGGACTATACACATCTTCAAATAGCCACAAATACAACTAAAATCCTATTTTTTAAAGCTATTAGTGAGAAGTAATTACTAAAGCCCATCTCATTATGATATATGAATATATAACTGAATATATAACTAAATATGAATATATAGAATAAATCTGATTTAAAAGAATTCCAACTACAGGAAGTCTAATCGGAGGCTATGCATGGCTTATCTCTCTCTGTACCGAGAAAGAGAATGTGTGTGTGTGTATGTATGTACATGTGTGTGTTTAATGGGTTGCTGTTTATCCCACTATATCTTACCACTCTGTCTCTTTGGATAACAATCACAGGACCCAGATGCTAAGGGTAAGTGATATTTTCCCACAAGCAGCTTCTGGCTCCTTGGCAGACGTGGTAGGCGGTTGTGTTGGCAGCCGCAGTGCTGCCTCTGGCTCTCTTGCGTGGCTTTGCTGTTGAGGGGATACTTGGCCTGCACTGTCCTCCTGGATACCATTTCCTTCTGACAGCCCTTGGGTTTTGTGAAGCTTTATTCTGTACAAATCCCTTGGGCAGTCTCTGGATGAACTCTCTAAAGCCAAAATAGAGCCTTTCTTTCTGGTTGTGTTTAATGATCAGCTGAATTGCTGGTCCAGGTACTCAGGAAAACCAAAACCAAAACTTTTCCAATTTTTTGTGGCTATTTTATTTTCATTTCTGATCTTGTTTTCACCATGAGCACATTGTATCCCATCTTAATTGCCAGCAAGTTGGCCAAATGATTTTGTATAAATGTTGTGCTTTCTGATTTTTATGTTGTAATTTACATGATTTTTAAAAGTCCTTTGTTTTCCCATATTTATTATCATAAACAATTTTTGAAGATTTATTTTAGATCATAAATAACAACATATAAGGTATCTCTCCCAAAAAATACAAGAAAGGAATTTCATGATTTTACTGAGTGTGATGCTGATGAGCTATTTAATGAAATAACAGTAGCATGCTTCTGAAATTGATACAGAAGTAATACTTCATTCCCTGCATGCTTGTAATCTGGATGACATTTTGAAGCATGTGCTCAAGTTGTACAAACAAAAGCACACAGCAGAGCCAAACATGGTTTCAAAGACACCAATATAACTGTCTGCTGAGTAATATGTGACATTTTCACACATTTCCTCTCAGTGATATCACAAAAGTGGTCATAAATGTATATCATGGATTAAATGATTCACTGGCTTACTATATACCTGACCACAATCCTCTGAGGCAAAACAATATTTTGGGGGACTGATAGCTGTATTTTCTTTGTAATCTAAAATATAAATAAACGCCTAGAGTTTCCTAAAGAAATATTAGAAGCATTTTGCATAAAAATGCCCATTCCATTTAAACCTGGGTTGAAACATATTTCTTTCCAGTCTACCATTTTTACCTCATATGACCATAAAACTCTAAAATTATTGATACTGTGTTTTATAGTTTAACAAGTGAATTACTTAGCAGTAAAAAAAAAAGATTATACAAGTTTTATATGGGCTTTCAGATAATTATCTAATTATCTAAAGCATTTCTTATTGAAGTCTTCATGTGCTTTATGAAAATCTGGAATGTGTAGTGTCATAATATTATAAATTAAGAGCGAATGTAATTTAAAGAGGAGATTCACTGAAGCCTCTAGGAGAAATAAAGATCAGACCTCTTCTTGACAGTTGTGATTCTGTTTTTACAGACATTGTTGTTAGTGTTGAACCTTCTCTGATGCTGAGTATGTTTTTAATGTAGCCAATATTCTGCAAACCATGTGCTTCTAGCTCAGTGGAGAAATTATCACATTCTAATGTGACTCCAATATTCTACGACATGTGATAAATCCATGTTCTGAAAGAGCATTTCTGGTTAAATTAGCATAAAACCTCAAAGATTATTAACAATTGGGTTGCTATCAAGTGTATAATATTCTTTTTGTTCCTAGATTGACTTTGCTCTTTCTTAAAACATTCAATAAACAGTTGTGGAAACAAAAAAAAAATGTTAAGTACATTTTTTGTTTTACAGCATTTCAACTTTTCATCTTCCAGTTCTAACTGGGAAATATGGTACATTTAGAAAAAAAAATTGCTAAAAACAATTACTAAATGACTTCTCATTTTCTACAATATTTAAGAACTCAAAAGATTGTAGTTACATATTCTCTACACTATTTGGTTTCAAGTTTGACTATATTCCTTTGCTAGTAAGTTGTTCTCCTTTTTCATAATTAAATACTTGCATTATTCTGTTTGGGTTTTCTCCCTCACTAATCAGTTTTTGGTAATGTAGAGTTCTATTTTAAAGACCTGAAAAAATAATTGTAAATAAGGTACATTTATAACAACAGAGTCCCTGGTAAGATTCTCTAAAACAGTAAGCAGGAAGCAAACTAAAACTATTTTTTTTGTTCTCTTCCTACCAGTAGGTGTCACTATTGGGACTAAAAGGTAGTGATTCCAAGCCATCTAACAGCATTTAATTTTAAGATCATAAATTACCTGTATGATCCAAAGGTAATCTACTGGGTCATGCTAACCAAACCACCCTATGGAAAATTACTTGGTAAAATTTATCTCAAAATCTCAAGTAAACAGTTGAAATAAATATTTGAAATGTGAAATGACTCTACTAAAAATATCCTGGCAAGAGATCCTGAGATATCAGTCATCAAAGCAAAAAATAACTCATGGGATTTTTGAATGATAAAAAAGAATAAAGGCAATTTGAATGGTATTTTGTTGTGATCAGATTTCAAAAATATTGGATATAAAAAATATAAATGTTGTAAAACAAGAGAAGGATTGGGGTTTTGCCTTTTGAAAAGTTTCAAGGTTATACGTAACATCACCATAATATTCCACAGTTGAACAAAGATACTTATGGAGTCAGGTCTTTTTTTTCTTTTCAAAGAAAAAAGTTCCAGAGCTTCCTTATGTAGAAACATCATAAATATCTTCATCCTAGGAAATACTAAATTAAATCACTTTCAACTTCTGGTGGGAAAATTAAATCTTTTCTTCCCCCCTGCCCCCCGCAAAAGTGACTTCACAAAGTGGTGAGGCTATTTTCAGCCCAATTCCATGAAAATACAGTACAATGATATTTTCATGTTAAATATCACCTGAGGAGACTATATTTTGTCCACATTTCCTAGGAGTAAACTTTTGCTTTTTGATTAATCAAAATATTTTATGGGTACTTTAGTTTTATCTAAAGATTTTATTTCAGTTTTTGGTTGGTTGTGGGAAATATATGAATATGTGTGTGAACAGTGTGCCTCCCCAACAAACAATGTCAAGAAATACAATTTCATATCAAAATGGTTTTAAATCTTAAACTTGAGTGGGAGCATTATGTACAAAGAAAAAAAAATGATTACCTGTTATTTCTTTGTTGAATAATCTTAAAATATCTCAAAGAGTCCAAGCAACTCATACATCAGAGCTTGAGGGTCCCTTTATTACCTGAGAATAAGCAGTTAGACATGACAGCTTCAAAAGTGTGAATGCCACTATTCAATGTTTTATACAGTATATTCATTGGTCATCCATCGGTGAACAACTTTCCAATAAAAAGCTGAAAGTCATTCTCCTGCTTGTTTTTCCAGGGCAGTTCCACAAGGACAACTGCACAGAGAGAGATTCGCCAGTAGAGGCCTCTCTAGATTTGCCTTCTGATCACAGACTTAGAATGTGCCTTGAATCTGCTGCAGTTAACACAACTACTTGAAAAGATTCTTGTTGCATAGGGAAAAAGATCACTCCTTAATGCCCTTTTAAGTTCCATGATGTTGATTAATGTTGCCCTTTACATTAATGATGTTTCAAGTAAAAGAAAACAAATTTAAAATGGATAAATTCTATTGAGGATGCATTAATTAGACAGAGACTTTGCCATATGCTGTGGCTGGAGGGCTTGCTGGCCTTTCTCTTGTAGTTACCTGTGTAAAATCCACCCTATCCTCTACATGAATGCCCAAGCTGAATAGCCATTTGAATGAAGGCTTTAGTTTGATTCGCCATACAAGGGGTACTGTGTCACTGTGTTTTCTTTCTAGGAGTCACTAAGTGATTTCTATATCTGTTGTCATGGTGATATAGCAAAGCAGGGGAAAATGGGGGCAACTTCAGGCTTTCTCCTCACCCTCTGCACTAAGATGTTGTTAGCAAGCCTATAAAACATTGGGCTTTATCTGGGCCTTCTTTTTGTTCTCTGATTGTCAATAAAACTCATTTTAAGGGTAACAAGGACATCTAAATGTCATCTGTCACAGTGTTAGAGAGATTAAGTTTGTTTAGGGACTTGTGCTGGACAAAGGCCACTATTTGTTCCGCAGATACAAAGCAGTGTTGGCTATCACCACTCTTGATTTAGAAGGAGGCCTAGAGACCATCGAGGAAATATCATCTCAGTTTCAGGTGTCTTG
The DNA here is from genome assembly GCA_963573385.1 of Cacajao melanocephalus. NCBI lineage: Eukaryota > Metazoa > Chordata > Mammalia > Primates > Pitheciidae > Cacajao > Cacajao melanocephalus. The sequence goes on from CAUYLG010076593.1 coordinate 55,248, forward strand.
ACATGACAGCATTAAAAAGACAGAAAAATAATTATGGTTTTGAATGAGAATCTGCAGTTCTGTTTCTCACATCCCTTTGTAGATTCTTCAAACCTAAAGTCTTCTCCTAGAATAGAGGGAAGAATTTTGAGTTCAATTTGTGAGGGCCTTAGGCCTGTCTAAAAACAGGACGTATACACATGATGGTCTCCGAAAGAATGATAAAAGAGAGAAAAGAGGTTTTGCAAGGAAAGTTCAACAATAATGTACACTGCATTAATTCAACATTTGCTCAATAATGAGGCTAAATGGAACATACAGATTAATGAAGACATTGGTGTTATTAAAATCAAATCCTGTGGTTCGTACGCTTTTTTTAAATAATGAACATTGTGGCTATTGGAGAGGAAGAACAGGATTTTTTCTATTAATTTGGCACACATCCCAGATCTCATTCAACCAGAACCTATCCCCTGCAAAATGTAGCCCATGGCCTTTATGTGCCTTAATCTTTCTATTTTATATGTGTTAATTTGAGTGAAAAAATACTTTCCCTGTATAAAAATATTTTTAAAGTAAATCTGGAGCCTAAGTAATAATTCAATAATATTATAACTAGGATGTTTTTTCTAACATAAAGAGGGATTGGAAATATACAAAATTACATGCATCTAATGTGGTGCTCACATCACATCTGCCTGCACTATGTAAATTGATGCAGCTTTCTTGGGACTTTTTCAGTCTAGATACATCAATGCATCTCAAATACTATTTTATAGAATAGTCATGGTAGCGAGGGTCACTATGTTAAAACATAGGTGAACTATTATAAATGTTGAGCAAGGTGAGAATCTTTGTTTACCTTTTATTATGTATCAATAATTTGGATATTTATGAAACATGATAAAAATAGAGTAATATGAATCATTTTACAATATCCCTGTGGGCACAACCCCACATATAACACACTTGTGTGTACAACAGAAGCATCACTTGGGCTAGAGTTCGCATTAGAAATGGCAGTTATAAACACCCTCATGATTGTAACTCTGTGGAGAAAGGAAACATACACATATATACATGGATATGGTAAACTTGAGTGTCCTTAATTCATGCTCTCTGAAAGCAATTTGAAAATTTGATTTTAATCATACTGAAAGAGATCTGGGAGTACAGCTGTAAATGCTTCATATGTCCACTATTGGATGGATTCCACATTAGTTGTAAATTTGGTAGTTAATGATGAAGAAGCTAAACTCATAAAGACTAACACCAACATCTAGAACTACACTTTGTACAAAATCAAATAGGAAGTTGCACGCTTACATAGTTGTAAATATACCTGTAATATTAAACGTGTAACTACGATAAAGACTTATGGCTGGATTCCTTTTATAAAATTCCTGAAGCAATTACCACTAAGCTCAGTTTGATTTCTTTTTTAGATAGAAAGATTAATTCTGCACAAACTAGTGAAAGCAAATACAGTATTGAGATGCTATTACGTCAATATTATGGGCCTAGATGACTTTTGTTTAGTATCTTAATAGCTCGGTCATTTGCTATTCATTCAGCCACACACGGGACTCCAGGGTGTTATGAAGGACAATACTCTCGGGGCATTATGAGTTCAATTTGTGTTTCTCTACTTATGCAGAACATGTGTTGGCATCAGCCATGGTTACAACAGGGGAATCACAATATACAATGAAGTTTTACCACATTGCTCTGAGATATTTTTTCATTTTTCAAAACACAATCATCAGAACAGCTGGAGTATTCAGTTCTGGTGCTCCATTATTAAAGTTACTGGATATATGCTTTCTTTTTTTTAATCTCTTATTTCTTATAGCTTTTCAAATGAAGCATTATCTGAAAGAGTGAAAAGCAAATCCGTAATAAAAAAGGGCATTAAGCTGCAAAATAGGCCAACAACATAAAATATTTGTTATTTTTACTTACAGCTAAGACAAGGTGACTGAGAAAACAAATTGGATATGTCCACTGATACTCAGAGGTACACAACACACACATATACACGTACACACACACACACACACACACACACACACAGAGAGATTTATATACATAAAGGCTTGCTACTTTGTCTTCCAGAAGACATCAATGTTCCTAGAGCTTTTGTAGCTTCACAGCTCAGAGTAATTTTAATTTAAAAAGTTGAAAGAAATGGATACTACAGGGTATCATTCTTTTTCTAAATTTCTTAAGATGAAAATTCTCTAAGTGCCTTTAAGTAGCTATGCAATTTGAATAAATTATTTAATTCCTCTGGCCTCAGTTGTCTCTCAAGGAAAATATAGGGATGGGATTAGATAACCTCTAAATCTTCTTCCACTTTAAAATGCAGTTAACAAATTCATAATAAAGTTTTCCATTTTTTTAATGTTTAGTGTTTTGAAAGCCACTATTTTTATTAAGAAAAATAACAGAATTGACAAGATCTTTACGGCAAGAGTAGTATTCAATAAAATAAACAGATGTTTTTAAGATTTACTGTGCAAAATTAAGAATCCGGCCATTGTATTCTGTAAGTACTATAGTGTTTTCATTTTTAACAAATGCACAACAAAAAGTTCATCAAACTGGCTCTAAGTTAATTCATCAAAGCTACATATTATTCTGGATTTTTAACCATTCCTTTGCATTCAGGAAATAATAAAACAGCAAATAAAAACTTAATGATGAAATGAAATTTTTATGACAAAAGAGAATATGTTTGATGAATAATAAGCTTATTTGATATGTCATTGTTACTTGAACCAAATGAAACACTTGAGAATATTTCTTTCCCTCCTACTCTCCTCTTCTGCTTCCACATTTTCAAATCATTCCTTATATTCTTACTTAAAGCACTCATACAATATCTAAATTTATCATAAAATAGCTGACTTTGGTGGATAATTTCCACACGATCAAATTTTCTTTCCACCTTACAGAAAACAATATTTGTTTGTCAGGTGTGATCATCTTCAAGTATATCTACAATGATAATATGAGTAAAGAATTCTAACATTGACTTCTCAGGAATGTTTTCAGCCAAACTACTCTATGTACATAGAACAGCTTAATTAAAATATTGGATTGATGTTGTTTATATATAATTCTTTCTCCTGCTTATCTTTCTTACTGACTAAAGACTCTAAATGTCTTTATTCCAACTTGTGAATATAAAATTATGTATTTGTCCAAATTGTATTTTATTCAGCTGCTAATGAAAATTGAAATATGCACTTCTATAGAATCAGTTTTTTAAGTTAATAATAATTCATTTTTATTAATAATAACTATGTTATTATGGAGAAAAATTCTAAAATGTTTGAGAAAGTATAGAATCAGTCTGATATTGTATGTTTGGAAAGATAACCCTCATCATATTTTCTTATTAGATATTAGTGCATATTATTTTTATCAATACATTCAAAATATTGAAAAATTGAGTAGCATGTTATAAAGGATTCAAAATTCCTAATTAATCTTAATTTTTTTAATAAAATATTTTTATTTTATATATTTTAAATTACACTAATAGTTTACCATCATCAAAATTTTTAAAGCCACAATGTAAGAGAAAAAATAATGAGATGATTTTATAGTTAAAATAAATTTTGTTCTTTGAATCTCCATAAGAACTTGCTATTTTTCATATAACTGAGATCTTCAATTTTACAAAAAATTTTATATACCAAAAGATACATAAATTTAAAATCTAATGAGAAGATAATATACATTAAGAATTATTTTATCACAATATTTACATTAAAAATGTTTTTAGGGAAAAGTTTTTAAGAAAAAATTATAACTTTGAAAATGTTAATAAAATCAGCTTTCCAATCAAATAAATATTTTTGTTTCCAATGTCTTCTCCATTTTTAGACTCAATATTCTAAGATAAAATGCCATAATATACACAAGATAATAGTTAAAAATAATAAAAATAATCGTAACTTAAGTTTTACTTGAAAGCCACCCTCTTAATATACTTCAAAGTGAGATATTTGTGTTCTTTATTACTTTACCTGAATGTGTACAATCTGAAAAACAAACAAATAAAACAATTTAGCACATGAAGCCTGGGTAAGTGTGTTGTTCTTTCATTATCAGCATTGTAGTATCTGAACAATAGATTTCAATCTATGAAAAGGACAAAAACTCATTAGCTATCTTTTTATAAGCTTTAAGTTTCAGTACTATTCATTTTTGTGGCAAAATTACAGTACATGGCATAAAAGGACAGCTTGTTTCTCTTTTAATACCAATACTTATGTTATACTTTTGAATGTTTTAAGGATTTTATATCTTTGCAGATACAGTTTTTTAGTATAGTCTTGGCTAAAGTGAAACATCCATAGAGATTTTTCAGTTCATTTTTAAGGTTTATCCTGTTAGTAAAGAAATAAAAAACAGATTAAAAAATAATAACTTTCTGACACCTAATAATAATAAAATGATTATTTGCTTATTGGAATAAAAAGAATTCCATTATTTGAAGTTCAACTGAAAAAATTACATGGAATTAGTAATATTGGAGATATTCAATAAGCAAAACATAGTTTCCATAATGTAATTATTTTATTGCTTTCAAATACTGGCTGTCAGGTGAAAAATGATCAATTCTGGTATTATTTAAGTTACCTTTAAATGAAAATGTTATTGCTGATGCAGCTCAGTATTAGAGTAGAATAAAATACCTGAGAAATATAGTAACAGCAAAAGAATAAATATCTGTTTTCAGAAAATATCTGAATATGTCTCATCTGTATATGAGCTTATAAAAAATAACATGTTAATCTAAAATAGCAACATCTTCATTGGGTAGTAGCCATTTAAAAACTCTAAAGACATATCTTTACTTGTTTGCCATTATCAGACTGAGTTTCTTTTTCTTTTATTTCCCCTTTTCTTCCTTTCCATCAATATGTAATTTATGATATTTAGTACTCCTTTCTTATTGCATTTTATAACTCTTAGTTCTCTAAGTGTCCCTCTTTTACCAAAATCTTGATAGTTTATTAAGAATTCTACCTCTTTAATAATAACCTTATTATCAATATTTCACATTTTAGTCTTTATCATTATTTAGATTTGATATTTAATGGTACTTTAAATAGCTTAGAAAAGTTAGTTTTAAAACAAATAATATTTTTCATTTAAATAATATTTCACTTCCTGAAAATGCTTCCTGAAATAGGACTCAAGTCTCTTTATTAAAATGACTTAAGTCATATTATAATTTAGGTTCCTCTTCTTGCAAGTGTTTCTTAAAATTAGAAAATATTTGCCTTTGCAGTTACAGAGTGCAGGGTGAAGGGAAGCCATTTTTTAGCTACATTCAAAAGCAGCAAAGAGGATAAAAGAATTTACAGGAACTTGATAGTATTTAAACATAGGTAATAATTGAAATAAAAATAAAAGTAGACTCCCAAGTCTGATGCTAAAAATATTAGAAAAGTTATTTGTGTGTGTGGTATTTCTCCAACTACTTTTTTATTTTAAATCATCCTTTGAAAATTATTTGAGTGAGTAATATGAGTAGAGTTCTGGCTTTAGAGACAGAGAGGTCTGAGTTCAAATCCTGACTCTGGAAAAAGAAAGTAAATTCTTAAAGACATATTTTATTCATCTGTAAATTGAAAATAAAGGTTATAGTTATTCTGTGACAAGATAAGGAACATTAAGTATTTATCAGAGACCCTGACACTCAGGAGTAACTCAATAAAAGTGGCCATTGTGATGTTGTTAGTATATCTAGCCAAAAAAGCATCACAGAAGAAAATATTGGCATAGAGTCAGGTGGAACATGTTGGTTGCAGCCCTTATGAGATAAGTAGCATTGGACAATTCAATTAATTTCTCTGAGTTTAAATTTCCACTTCTATAAAATATGCTATGTCTTTGAGTGAACTGTGAAATCTACATTATGCCAGTAAATGCCTGCAACTCTCTGATTTGTAACATTTTCTGACTTTTGTGGTAAATCCTCTCACTATGACCAATTTGAAGCTGCCAACACAGTTGGGCAGAGATTCACAGTTGCATATCTTTATATTATATATGATACAAATAAAATCCATTTTATTAAGATAAATCATAGTAGAAATGTGAAAAATATAAGTGAAATCTATTTTATGAAGTTTGCTGGGGAGGTACAAAGTTTTAAATAGCCATGATAAAATAATAACAAGGAGAAGCTGAGAACAAATGTTATATTCAATATCATCTAATATAAATATCTGGCATATAGTAGATACTCACTGAAGTTTGTAGATCAATTGAAATAATACACATTAGTAATTAGAAAAAATATGTTTCTGTGTGTTTTTTGAATATAGAGTAAGTTGGTTTTAATATATTTGCATTTTGAGAGTTTCAAGGAAAATAATTTCATTTAATTTACTTTATCATATTATATCATATTATTTTATATATTATTTTTACAATACAGATTTAATAATTGTAAAAAACTTCAAAAGTATATATATGTGAACTATAGTATAATAATTAACAATTAGTGAATTTTTTGTACTATCTTTGATTTTACTAAAATTTATTTCATTATAAGTATTTGTAATTTCTTTGCTTTTTTAAAAATAATAGCTGTGTTCAGTAACTCAGCTTGCATCTTTCCTGAAAATCTAACAGTCATCTTTTCTAGGCCAAGAGGTGCCAGCTCTAATTCACCAGTGCAAAAGTGGCAAATCAAGTAATGTTTATGAAAGACTCTATACATTTTTTTTAAAGAAAACTCTTTATATTATAAAACATATTTGTTTGTTATGACTATTATTTACCCAAGTTTCTTTGCACACAATATGATGAATTATTGCTTTTGGTCGAGTCAAATGGAGGAAGTAGATGAGACTACCAACACAAACAAGAAAACCATTATTAAACACAACCCTAACTGGAAATTATTATGTTTTAATCAGTGTAATCTGTCAGAACACATTTCAATGTCAATAAACTGCTCAGTGTTGTCTTAATTAATAATTGAAACTATACCTTTAATGATTATATGAAATAAAAAGGCTATCAACAGTATAGTAAAACTGTTTTTTAAGTGCCTAGTTTTAAATCAGCAATAAAAATTCTTACAGCATTTAGATACCATTCTGAAGGAAATATTTAGATATTTTTCTTCCTAGACTCATGCATTTGCCTAAGCAAGTTGATTTTTAAAAAATTAAGCATAGCATGATTCAAAATTGGCACCCTGGGGAATCACTGCCACCATAAGGAATTTTCTGTAAAATCAACTTAAGCAAAGTTAAGTAAATTAAGTGAAGTAAATCTCCTTCATTGAAACTCTCAAAATACAAACACGTTAAAACTATACCTGCTTACTCTACATTCAAAATACATGTGAATTTTTTTCGAATTACTAATGTGTATTATTTCAATTGTTCTACAAATTTTATTGAGTACTTACTATAGTCCAGATGTTTATGCTAGGTGATTTTGAATGTTATATTAGTTCTCAGCTTCTCCTTGTTGATATTTTATCTTGGCTATTTAAAATTTTGTACTTCCCCAAACAAACTTTGTCAGAGATTTCACTTATATTTTTGCATTTCTGCTATGGTTTATATTAATATGGAAGATTTTATATACCTATCCCTTTACCTGCTACCTAGTCTTTAACTTTTCTAATACATTTGTGCAAATACTACATGAAAATTGATATAAATTTAGTCAGCAGTAGTCATGCTTGGTTGTGTTATGCAATGTAAAAAGAGAAATCGTTTTTAAATTTGTTGAGCTGAAAATTGTCTTTATAAATAACTCTGAAAAAATTACTTTTGATATTCCTCAAAGTAAAAAGAGTAGAAATTAATTTTCTTGTTAAAATAAAAACTGTATTATACTATTAATATCTTAAATTCAGACATATAAACACACATATGTTTTTATGTCTGTTTTGACTTACACTTGAGAGAGAAATTGGGTCTATGATTTTTCTCTCCAAATTCTGAAAATAAAATTCAAATTTCCAGATAAATGACAATATTCTGGATCATTTAAGAAAACAACTCAATTGAAAAATAATTATGTTTAGGCTTAGGTAAAAAGACAGGTTATTTTTCAAGGTTATTATCATGTACAATAAAGTTATTAGTTTCCCTGACTGACATAAATAGAGTAATACTTAACTAGATATAAAAGAAAATATGTATTATTGTAATTTCCTATAAATATTTTCAAAGTTTCAAGTGCATAATAGTAAGGCTATTAAGTGTTACATTTTTACTTTGATGAAATAATCATTTGAAAACTCTCTTAATAAACCAGTACTGTGTTTGTACTCTTAATATTATATCAACATTGCTCCATAGAGCAGATCCGCTATTTGTAAGTTATATTATGATAGAACAGAGTGGCTTACAGAGAGGGAATGTGTAAATAAATCACAGCTTCTTAAAAAAATACAGACACCTTTAGAAAAATTCCACTGGCAATTGAACTTGTTTTGAACTATATTTTTATTTCAAAATAAATGTAACTTACTGAGATTCACATTCCTTAAAGTAACTGAAGAACAGGAAAGCAAAACAAAGAAGTGAGGTGAAGTCATAAATTGTAGTAGGCCTAAAATGTAAAATCATTCCTTAACCTGAAAGATTTAGTTTCATTTTAAAATGGTAGAAATGGAAACAAAAGATATTTTAAACACTTTTTTACAGTATATTTTTAATCATAATGTTTATCACTAAGGAAACAGCATGTATCACACAACATTCAGTGATATCTATGCCTGTAACCAAAAATGAATTATCTGAAATTCCAAAAACAAGAAATAATTAAATGACCTATTGCTATTAAAAGAGAATACATTTTTAGAGTCAGGAATGTAATATAGATTTCATTCATATAGGAAGCATTGTTTATGAATTCAGTATTTAATCTATCATTTTAAATTTTAAAACAAAAAAACAACTCTTTTTTTTTTTTGAGATAGATTTTCACTCTTGTCACCCAGGCTGCAGTGGTACAATCTCTGCTCACTACAACCTCCACCACCTTGGTTCAAGTGATTCTTCTGCCTCAGCCTCCCAAGTAGCTGGGATTACAGGTACCCATCACCATGCCCAGCTAATTTTGTATTTTTAGTAGGGATAGGGTTTCACTATGTTGGTCAGGCTGGTCTCGAACTCCTAACTTCGGGTGATCCATCCACCTTGGCCTCCCAAAGTGCTGTGATTACAGGCATGAGTCACCTCACTCAGCAAAAAGAAATGAACTATTTTAAATTGAGTATTTGGTGACTTTCAAGAAACACTTATTTTCTATGAAATATGGGAAATATAAAATATATTTTACTTCCAGAGTCATCAAAGTTTTGAAACAATGGCAACAGCCTATCAGAAAAACTTTAAAAGTCCTAATTTTCACCTACTGTCTTTTCTAAAGCAATATAATTTTATGTATCTTTTAATTTTTAACAGAAAATCACATTTATAATCACAATTGAAAATCTTAGTGTGGAGACTGAAAGAGGATCAACTCAATATTGCAATCTAAGTGAACTCAAAACTCAAAATAATCATATCTGTTTGGACATGTTTTGTACCCCCCACATCCAACTTAGTGAAGAAGGTAAGCTTAATTTGTCTTTTTTTTTTTTAATTTTCAAGAATAATCATTGACATGATAGTAATGATTTCCCTTTGTGCAGAATCTGGATTTGACAAAAGCATCCTGAAATTAAATATATATATATATATATAACATCATGAGCCTTTCTTTTTTGTGCTATATATTAAAGGACCATATTATTTGTTACCGTAAATGCACAAGCTACTCTAATGATGCAGGAGGAGGGTTTGTCTTTAGAGGGTCTGTCATTAATGAAATTGAAATGTTAAAAACTGATGATTAGAATTTGATGAGTAGAAAAGATTATTTATAGAATATTATGCTTTGTGATTTCAAATCTAAAGTGTAATTAATGCATGACTTCATTGTATTTGAAGCTTGGTGAACCCCATGGTTAGTGGTGTTCTCAAAAGGAAACCAGACATTTTCACTTCAAAGTATGCACAGATAACAGGTTAGCAAATATGACAAAATTAAGTTACTTAAAATTGCAATCCATGGACATTTTAAATAATTTAATTCTTGAATAAAGTATCAAAATCTGAATGTGACCATCTATAACAACTTTTCTTTGGTGATATTGTGCAACTTGGAAAAATGCTACTGCTTGTAAGAGTGACAAGAGCATAGAATTAGAAGCTTTAGTAACCTGAATTTGAATCCTGTTTCTATCATTTATTAGCTTTATATCTCCAGTTAAAGTGATTAACCAGTTTCAATTTCCTGACTTGAAACAAAATAGGGATAATAAAATTTACCTAAAAGAGGATTTGTAAAGATTACATTGGAAAACACATGGAATAGCTGGCACAATATCTGCCATAGATTATGAGCTCAATATCACTCTGTTCACATTCCCTTGAATTTATGAAATTATATCTCCTTTTAAACTTTGCTGTTTTCATATAATAGAAAATCTGAAGGAAAGTTTTTCCCAAATCAATGGCTGTCATTTTTAGATTATCTTGGTTGATTAGAATGCTCTGGGCCTTTTCAAAGTTGTACTCTGGTGCTAATATTTTTATAAGAACAACTGACATTTTACGATTTATTCTGTAAACTATTTACTAATGAGAAATACAATAAAAAATATGTTTTCTGTAGGGTAAAATGAGAACTTCCAGAATGTTTCACAGAACATTATCAGTGTCAAATTGGCTGCCCTGCCACTTATGCGTGCCCCTCATGCGTGCCCCTCCTGCAGTGACAGTATTACTATAAGCAGTTTTCATGGTTGGAAAGGTAGCCTCACAAATATAAAACAAAATGGAAAAAGAGACAAGTAGAAGGGAGAACCAAATGAAGAAGCAAACACTAGGCAGGAGCCAGAAAAGAACCCAGGGAGGAAGAAGAGGAAGTAAGCTATGGCACTTAAGAGAAATAATAACCAAGGAAGGAAGGGTAATTAACATCATCAACAGAGTTCAAGGAGAAATAAGACTAAAGATAGCAACAGTAGGTCATTCTTGACCCATATGAAAATAAATTTTGTATAGTGAATTAAGCCCATCTACAGGAATTAAAGAAAGAGTGGATGTTCAGAAAGACACCAATACTCTCCCAAAATAACTATGGCTGAGATGCACAGGGACTTCCATGTTTCTAAACTCAATGGATATTTTTTACTTTACTTGAATTCTCAGCCGGATTTGGCACTGTTGACCACTTTTTCCTTAGAAAATTATCTTCCCTTGGCTTGATTTAGAATACAATTTTATTTTCCTGTTTGACTATTGATACGTTTCTGTTGCAGACCTATTCTCCCATATTTGCCTTCACTGTATAATTAGTCTAAGCTTGGTCTTAGGCCTTATTCTCATATCATTTTTATAATATCTTCCCATGAAATCTTATCTGTGTCTACAGTTTAATTGATTAATCCCAAATAAATCCCAAATGTTTGTTTCAATCCCAGGCTTTATCTTTTAGTGTCAGGTCCATAAACTTAGCCACCTACTTGGCAGCTCCATCTAGCTATCTCCAAAGTTCTTCTAACTCATGACATCTTCCAGAATCCTTTCTCCAAAATACTTAGAGTACCAATTCCAGAAACAGATACAACTTCTATGCAGTTTCCTGAGCCAGAAACCCAAGTCACCTCAACCCATCACTAAGTCCTGTCACTTTTAGTTTATAAATATTTCTCAGACCACTCTTCCTGCCACCAAATTCATTCTCTATACTATGGGAAGATTGATTTGTTCAAGACTCAAAACTCATCATACAACTTCTTCCACTCTCAACACCTCCTCATTCTTAATTGTTCTAAGAATTTTGTCTATTGCCTATCCATTGATAATCCCAAAGGAGACTAGGGCAATAGCTATTTAGGGTATTGAGTCAAGGGAAAGGTATAACTATATACAGAGTAGAGCTATACATGCCTAAATACAGAAAAAACAAGAGCCAGTTGAGAGAAACAGTTGAAAGCATCTTTAAATTAAAGGCAGTAATGGAAGAATCAAGATCTCAGGAACAGGAGTTAGTAGGTACAGCATAATTGTGCAGAAGAGAAAAGATACAACTTCTAGTAAACCAATTGAAAAGTAAAAAGTAGTTAAATTTAAACATGAATATGTACTTTTCATAATTGCTTTTAGTTAAATTATATATTAAATGTGACCAATTATAGACATGTTCAAAAGATATTAAAACTCACTATTACATAAAATACAGGTAAATATTCATTTTTTATTATTGGGCCTCAATTTAAAATGTTGTATTATGCTTTGGAAATCTATTTAAATATAAACAATTATTCATTCTATATTCTAAAATGTCTAATTTTAATTTTTAATAATGACACAAAGTCACCAAGCACAGTTTGCTACAAAATAAATTTAGTTTGCTGGAAGATTTTCTGTGAGTTTTAGAATGAGTAAAATACCATTGGACAATTCTTAGTTGATTAGACCAAAAGCAGCTCTACCCTAAAAAAATGATGTGCCACTATTGAAGGCATTCAAAAGAAGTTGCTGCTGGCTCTTAGGGCAATTCCAGTTATTAGCAGATGTATGCTCTTGTAGGTATGTAAGTACCTCTTCATATCACTTTATCACTCATAAAGTGTCACTGTGTAAACTACTTTCTGGGAGGAAGCCAAGCACTTTTAGAAGCTGAATAACTCTTTTGGGCAACTAGAGTTCTATTCATTTCACTGAAACAGTGAATAGTGTATGAACTGGAATAATCTGATTCAATAAGTATTAAATAATTCATTCTCTGTATAATTTTGCCTGTGATGTGACTATAAAATATGGAGGTTGGTTTTATCCGCACATTTGAACATAAAATCTCCCATAACTGCTATGTGTATAGATAGTCTTGACATAGTACTCCAACGATGATTCCAGCAATTTCAAAATCTTGGGAATCATCTTTTGGAATGAACTTCAAAATAAGGTTATTGGTCAAACAAGAAATTCTCCAGACATTTTCATCATAAACCCCTTTGTCTAGACTAAACTGTGATTTCCTGGTTTCTGTGCTATTTTTTTTGTTTGTTTCTTATTAAAATTGGGTAACCTACAGTTGTTCAAAAAAATTACTTGCATGTGTCAACTATTTATCATAACAGAAGGTTACGCTAAGTGAGAAGTCACATAAATGTTTTGAGGTTTAGCAGCCTCATTTGAATACATTTATAGATATCAGGTAGGATGACATTATGAACACAGGCATTTAACTGGTTCTTGCTCACTTCACCACCAATGTAATTAATAGACTCTAAAGATAGTGTTAAATCAGCACAAGTTTTTGGGACTGGTGAAATTCTGATAAAACTTTCATGAATTCAGTACTAATAGAATCATATTCAGTGAAGTTACCATAAAAAAGCAGGGTCTCCAAGGAGAAAAATAGGCTACATACAAATAAAGAAACTTTAAGTCTAAGCCAACTCTTTCATCATTTTGGACGAAAGAAGTTAACAGAGATTGCCTTCTATCTTTTGAGAAGAAATTTTTGTTACCCCAAAAATCTCTAGCAAGCCAAGTTGTTAGTAAAACCCATGTACACATTGCTAAGTATGCAGGGTCTGAGAGAGTATGCATCTTCCTGAAGATATATTAACTCAACAGTGACCTGGCTGCCTGAGATGAACCTTGGCTAGAAGAGATAAATGGTGAGTATTAAAGCTTACTCAATAATTTTTAAAGTCAGTTCTTTTTACATTAACATATTAGTTTATTTCAACTCTAATAATGATCTCATGTAATTTAAAAAATCTGAAAATGTGATTTTGAAAAGGAAAAAGGAAAGTTGCTCTATGATAGATTTTAAATGTTTTATAATCCTAAATAATTAATATTTTGTCACATAGGTAACAAAATAGGTTAATAAAGTAAATTAAGTAAATAAATTTACCCAATTACATATAAAAATTTAATATTTGATGAACAGGACATTTGTATTTTTGAAATAGTAAGTTATTTATTGAATGTTACTGGCAACACTAGATAGCTATGTGCAAAAATGGTAGAACTTGTTTCACATAAATACTTGATGAATTAAAAATTGATATCAAAAAGTGATTCTAAATATGTACCAGAAGGAAATATAGCTGAGTGTAACAGGGATATATAAAAATGTTTTCTAAACTTCTGTATACTAAGAATGAAAGCATAAATGAATCAACTAACAGATTTAACCTCATTTTTTTTTCTAGTTGTGTAGCTCACCATAAGGACTTTTTCTTACACTTACCCAAAAGCAGCAGGGATAATGAAGGACTAAAACTCAAAAGCTGTAGAATATGGATGCAGCCATAGTTGACATACTCCAAAGTACACATAAACTTTCCAGAACCCTAATAAAGGAGCTTCATGGGAAGAAGAAGGGAAGAAAAGCAACAGAGAAAGTAGTTGGCAAGAGGGCTTAGTCACAGCAGATTTCAGAAGCACTAGCAAATGTACTTTTTGAAAGATGAGAGGTACAACCAAAGGTGAAATATCTATATAGTTTCTTGAACAGCAGGGGCAGGAACAGAGGTGAACTGCTAGCAGCAGGAATCCTGGACTGGTTTGTTTTCTAGAAACAGAGAAAGTGGGGTTATATGAAGAATCACAGAGACAGAATTTGGGGCAACCAAGAAAAATTTAGATTTGCAGTATAAAAACCAAGTAGCTGGAATACTACTAAAATACCTTTCTGACCAAAGGAAACTCTTGCAAATAACTGGCCCAGGAAAATCCAACTAATTTAACAGTGGACTTAAAAGAAAATCAGTAGCAGAGCTTGGATTTTAAAATCATCATAAAAATAAAATAATATAAATAAGTGGCATAAATTTCTAATAGATGAAGGATATTCTTCAGAAAATGTTGCAACTGAGCTTTAAAAAATGTAAGAAATAATTGTCCAATTTTATTTTTGTAATGAAGGAAGACCTCAAAGCAGAAATGCAAAAATTGAGGGACAAAATGGAAATAAATGAAACAAATAAAATAGGATATGATCTGCTAGAACTCTCAAAAGAAAAAAAGAAAAGTAATGAACTCATAAAGAAAATTTTTCAAATATAGAAAAATAAAGGAAAATGAAAATCATTTTTAAAAGTGAAGTAGTAGTGGAATTTTACAAAGCAACCAAAATTGAAGAACAATTGAAAAGGAGCTAAAAAAACAAAAAACAAAACAAAACAAAACAAAAAAACAGTAGTAGAAGAGACTGAAAGGGAATTAACCTGTACATAAAGATTGAAAATAATAAATAATGGAACAGATCTTTAAATATATAATTTTGAAAAACTTTCCTGAAGTAAAAAAGACCCGAATTAACATGAAAGTGTCAAAAAATTTAATTTTTAACATTAGAACTAGTTATGAAGGCACCCAGTTTTTTACAATTAAATGTTTATATGATTATAAAATTATTTTTTAAAACCTAAAATACAAACGACGGCCCACAAACAAAATAATTCAGATGTAACTCCACCAAAGATTTTAATCATTATTAATATTTTGTGTGTCTGTCTGAATTTTTCTACACCTAAGCATCTAATATGATATATTATAAAATATAATATGTAATAAAATAATATTTGATATATAGCTTAAGAAAAGAGAACTATACTTAAACATGGGTTAATAAATAAACATAAATATATTTTGTCATGTATTTATGTATTTTTGACAATAATCTAAAAGTTTATGCTGAAAAATACATTCATGCTCATAGTAGAAAAAGTTACACTGAACAAAATTATATAGAGTGAAGAGTTCATCGTCTTCTCATCTTAGGGTCTTTTTTTGGTAAATCTTCGAGAGGTTCTATATCTTAACACAAATAAGAATGTACTGTAAACATGGTTTTGAACTTTTTTTTCCATTAATAATGCACCTTTTTAGAGATCCTTCAACATCAAAAATATAGATCTCATTGCTTTTGATGACCATAGAGGGTCATTGAAAGGATGTGCTACAATTTATCTAAGTAGACTGTGTGCTTATTTTCAATGTTTAGCTTTGCCAACTATGTTGCCATGGATACTTGTATACACTTGTATACAAATGTCAAATATGTGTTAGTATATCTGAAAGATAAATATCAGAAGTGCAATGGTGAGGTGAAAATATTAATGCATTTAAATTTTTTACAGCTATTTTCCCATAGATCTCCATATATGTTACCATTTTCCATACCCAGAAAGATAGAATGTAACTATTCTTTCACCCTCACCACAGTGTCTACTAACACTTAAAAAAAAAATCCACCAATGATAAGTGAATGAGTGCTACAGCATTGTTGTTGTAACTGGAATTTAAACATCATGATTAAGATTGAGAATTCTTACTGTCCACTTGCATTTCTTTGAAAATTGCCTGTTGAGAACTGATCTCATTTGCTGTTGGGCATTTGTTGTTTTCTTATTGATTTAAAAGAGCTCTTTACATAGCAATTAAAATAATCTTTTTCATGTCATATGTGTTGCAATTAGTTTTTCCCAGATTGCCCTACTTTTCTTAATGTTCCTTTCTATTTCTGCAGGCAAAAGTTTTACATTTTAATGTAGTGAAAATTACTTTGTGATGATAATTAGAAAGTTTTTCCCACACTATAATTTTATTTTTACTTTTTATGATTTTCTCTATATTTTAACAATATTTGTTAAATTAATTCATAACATCCCATTGTATCAACGCACATAATTTGTTTTGCTTATTCTGCATTACTGGTTATTTAATTTGATTTTTTTAAATAGTAGGCAGTGTTATTTTTTAAAAATCTACATATTTTACATACATTATTTTAGGCATGTCTGTTTCCTTATGGTGCATTGTTTTGTACTGTAATTGTAGGGTCAATGAGCATTCTCATCTTTCACACTTTATATTTCTAGCCCTGACAAATGGCCCTTTATGAACATAACAATTTACATGCCTACAAGCCGTACATGAGATATATCACTTCTTGACTCTATTACCAATGCTGAGTGTTGTTAGTTTTAAATATATTTTCGATTGTAAATATGATGCTCACACTTACCTCAAAACCAATATTAATTACATTATGTATTCCCAGTCTTTTGTATTTTTTTTCAACTTCATTTCCAGAACTTTCTCTAAAATTATTTTGTTTTCTGTGCCACTCAGAGAAAGGATTGACTGTAAGGAGAAAAGTGACCTCTTGGTGAATGATAGACCAATTGCACAAAGAGAAACTCACGTTGCTACTCCTAGAAAGAGGAAGATCACTGTTTTGAGCAACATACCTAGAACTTCCCTTCTTCAACCGAACCATCCCATTTTTTTCTAGTAAGATAACAACATTGTCTCAATTGCATTGTGACTACTTCTGTAGCCCATTTAAACTTTCGTGGTTTTCTGTTCTCACTTGTCTGGGGAAAAGATGGACTATATCACTAGATTGAATGAAGCACAGACTTCATGTCATTTCCTTCCGTATCTATCATCATGGGGTGGCAGCAAGAGGAGAGCAATTCAGCCTTTCTCCACTGAAACCCTTCTATCAATTGTGTGCAGAGCTCCACGCCGACAGGCTGGAGACTTACATGTTCTCCAAAGACTGCAGTCATAAAACTGCTCCTGCAAGATCAGGCCCTTGCTAATTACAATACGAGCATTAACTTTTTCATTCATGGTAGATTTTCATTCATTTCTTAAGGCTAATACTAATTGCAACTTAAAAAAATAATAATGCTAAATAGGGCAAGCAATCTGGAACCCAAATGGTATATTCCCCTCCTGATACACATTCTCTCATTAGACACATGCACAGAAGAGGGAAAAAAAATCTCTCCAAAGAGCTGGCGCTGCAAATTATTTTTTTTATAAATTATATTTGTTCTGGGGTTATTGAATATACTATTTTTTTATTTATAAAATGAGAGTTTGGGGATAATCGACTTGGTAAGCAGTCTCAATGGAGAATTTTAAATGAGGGAAAACATGGCGAAGAGGAAATAATAAGGGTAGTGAAGTACTAGATCTTGAAAAGTAATCTGGGATAAACCAAAGGGACATTTAATAAACCTGATCTTTGTTAAATTTGCTTTGGATCTAGCTAGCAAAAATTCCAGAAATATTTTGCTAGTTAAGAAAATAACTGCTTTCCTGAAATGATTTCCCTGTCTGGTCTGTTACTTATCTTCTAGCTGCAATTATCATATAAAAATGTTAGCTAAAATAAAATAAATTTATCTTAATTGGATAAAAGAAGGATGTACTTTTATTTCTTTATTTATTAATTTGGCAAGAATTTGTTGACATGTCCATCTATATAAGCAGTCATTTCCTTGTTAGGAAATGACTTGTTAGGAAAATCAACATCCTCACTTGCCTGTATTATTAACCCCAGGGATTTCTTGCCACAGGATTTGTTTCCGTTATAATTCAAAATTGAATTTTGGGCTTCTCCTTCCTAGAAATGTTTTTCTGTCATTATCAGAAGTCACATTAGCAGTGCATTTTATCATAGAATGGGCTAAGTTTGAAGGAATTAAATAGAGTAATATAGGTGTTAAATTCTGGCTTGGGTTCAAGTAAATGTTAACTAAATTGAGATGGTAAGCATGTGTTCTGTCCTTAACCCAAGGCTCAGTAGCGTATGCTACTGTGTATGTGTGGCACCCAGATGTGGGACTTTGTCTTTTCTGGTTAACCAGTGTATTCAGATTTTGAAGACCGTATTTGGAGGTTGAGAGAACCCACAGTTTTCACATATGCAGAGGTGGGTTCCCTTAGCACTTATACACACCCAGGGTAACCTCAGCCCTCAGGACTTGATTCAAAATGTTTCTTTCCATTCAATATCTAGTTACTTCCAGGTTTTCCACAGCTGGAGAAAACCCTATTATGTGCTCAGTCGGATGACTACTCAGGGCTCAGATACAGAGATACTGATGTGGCAGGTCTTAAAGGGCCTTGAACTCCACGTTGTCAGGTTTCTTTTACCAGTATTTAAAAATATATGCATCAACAGAAAAGAGAGGGAAGTAGAAACAGTAGTACTCACTCTTACTGTTAATGTGGACCTTACAAGAATTGAAAACATAATTAAATCACTGTTTTTATCATATAATAAAATATACACCATTATTAAACCTACTCAGAAGTAAGTTGCTTGTCAAATTATAGGTTCTGAAATATGACCAAATGCAGCAAAAACCCATAAAGACCAACACTTATTTGATACCTAGGATTGTGGAATGTCAAGTAAATTAAAGAAAAATAGACCTTGGAAGAATAAATATGTCAGTTAAAGCGTGAATATTCTTTTGCAATCAGTCAATTTCTAGTCTAGCCTATCAATGCTACCTTTTCCACTAGTCCTAACTTTGGCTGTAGAATCCTCCACTGGAGTGCTACCTGTTTTTT
Organism: Cacajao melanocephalus; assembly: GCA_963573385.1. NCBI lineage: Eukaryota > Metazoa > Chordata > Mammalia > Primates > Pitheciidae > Cacajao > Cacajao melanocephalus. The sequence goes on from CAUYLG010076593.1 coordinate 74,675, forward strand.
GTATTTTATGCAATATTACTTCCTTTTTTTTATTGCTGTTTCCAGCTATTGCTATCAAATGAAAACAAGAACAGCAGCAGTGAAACAACCTTCTCTGGAAGAGGACAGCAGATGGGACCTTCTTTTCGTGTTCCAGGGAAGAGGCACTTACTCATCCCTGTAATGTCAGCATTCTTCTGGAGGAATACCATGCACTCTCTAAGTACATGTGAGGATTGTGGTAAAGTGGACCATATTTGTAGCAAAATATAGGTACCCTACATCTAATAAGGGATTAACATCAACAACAACACAAGCCTTAATGGGAGAAATTTACTCGAAAAACCACTCCATAAGGCATTGGACTTAGATTTACAAGTGTGTTTTTCCAAATTCTTCAAGAAACAGATGTTTCCATCTAGTTAAACTCTTTGAGAGGTTATTCTGCAAATTAAAACATCACATCAAAGCTAAACTGATAAAACATAAGGAGTTCAAAAACACTATGGCACAATCTTACATATGAATTCTCATAAAAAATAAATAAAATATTAATGAATGTAAAGGCATTTATACTAAAGTGAATCACATAATAAAAACACTATTGGAGCTAATATTTTGTAACATTTCTAAAGGACCACACTAATGACATTATTTATGAAAATGAAGAATAGAAATATTAAGAATGAAGAGCAATAGTTTTTGTTGATCAATAATTGTATTTTCTGTCTAGAAAAACAAAGTTAATCTACTAAAATACTACTGTTCAACTTTTGACCATATACTAAAGAAATAATTTGAATTCATAAATGTATTAAAGTACTTTTGCTTCAATATAATTGAGCTGAGTTTACTTAAAATATGCAAGTGATTCAATATTAAGACATTTATATTATTGATAACTTTTTCAAAATATTATAATCTTGAAAAATGCACAAAAACTCTTTATATAAGTGTTTTGGACTAGATTTTTTCAATATAATTTTTTAGTTCTTAGAGCAGTTTTAGTTTTACCGCAAAATTAAGCAGGACGTAGAAAGATTTCTGGTGTATCTCCTGCCTCCCAATCCCACACAAACACCGATTTTCAACATTTCCCACCAGAGGGGTACATTTGTTGCAGTTGATGAACCTACAATGACACAATCATTATCACTCGAAGTCCATAGTTTACATTAGGATTCACTCTTGGTGATGTACACTCTATATGTGTTTAGACAAATTTATAATAACATGTATCCACTATTATGGTATCATACAGAGTAGTATTACTGCCCTAAAAATCCTCTGTGCATGCCTATTCATCTCTCTCTCCCCTAAGCCTAGGCAATCACTGATATTTCTACTATTTCCATAGTTTTACCTTTTCCAGAATGTCATGCAGTTTTAATTATACACTATGGAGTCTTTTCAGATTGGCTCTTTTCACTTAGTACTATGTATTTAAGTTTTCTCTATTTCTTTTCATGGCTTGATAACTCATATTTTTAGCAATGAATAATATTTCATTGTTTAGATATACAGCAGTTTATCTACCCACCTACTGAAGGACATCTTGTTGCTTCTAAGTTTTGGCAATTATGAATAAAGCTGCTATAAACATCTGTGTGCAAGTTTTTGTGTGAACATAAATTTTCAGTCCTTTTGGGTAAAAAGTAAACAGTGCAATTGCTGGATTGTATTATAAGAATGTTTAGTTTGGTAGGAAACTGCCAAACTATCTTCCAAAGTGGCAATACCATTTTGCATTCTCACCAGCAGTGAATGACAGTTCTCCTCTCTGTTGCTGTACATCCTCTCAGCATTTGGTGGTGTTAGCGTTCTGGATTTTGGCCATATGAATAGATGTGTAGTGATATCTCCTTGTTCTTATAATTTGTATTTCCATGGTGACAGAAAATGTGGAGCCTTTCTTTGTATTCTTTTTGCCATCTGTGCATTTTTTCAGGTGGGGCATTTGTTAAAGTCTCTGGTTAACTTTTTTTAAACTGGCTTGTTTGTTTTTTTTATTGTTGAATTTGCATATTTTATAACAATCCTTTATCAGATATGTCTTTCACAGATATTTTCTTTAGCTGTTGGCAAAAGAAAATATTTTTTTCTTTTTTTTTCTTAGCAGTGCTTTTCACAGAGTAGACATTTTTAATTTTAATAAAGCCCGGCTTACCAATGCTTCATTTCATGGATTGTGCCTTGGGCTTTGTCTGAACAGTAATCACTAAACTCGAGGTTATCTAGATTTATCTTGTTATTTTCTAGGAATTTTATAATCTTGTATTTTACATTCAGATCTATGGTCCATTTTGAGCTAATTTTTATGAAGTGTATAAAGTCTGTGTCCAGATTTTTTTTTTCATTATGAATGTCCAGTTGTTGAAGTACAATTTGTTGGAAAGACTATGGTTTTTAACTGTATTACTTTTACCCCTCTATGAACGATCAGTTGACTATAATTATGCAGGTTTATTTCTGGGCTCTCTCTTCTGTTCCATCAATCTGTTTGCCTGTTCTTTTACCAATACTACACTGTATTTATTACTGTGGCTCTATAGTATGTTTTGAAGTTGTATAGTGTAAGTCCTAGATCTTTGTTCTTTGTCAATATTGTATTAGTTATCCTGGATCTTTTACCCCCTCCATATTCACAAAAATAACTTGCTAGGATTTTGACTGGGATTGCAAGTAAGAAAGAATGGGCATCTTGACAATATTGAGCTGCCATATCCATAAACATAGAAAATCTTTCCATTTATTTAACTCTACTTTGGTTTTTCTTCATCAGAGTTTTGTAGTTTTCCTCATACAGATTGTGTACATATTTTATTACATTTATAGCTAAGTATTTCATCTTTTGGATGCTAAGGCAAATAATGTTACATATTTTTTATTTCAAATTCCATTTGTTCATTCCTGTTATGGAGAAAAGTGATTGACTTTTGTATATTAATCTTGTAAACTGTAACCTTATGATAATTGCTTACTAGTTCCAGGAGGTCTGTTTTGTTTTGTCAATTCTTTGGATTTTCTATATATATGATGATGTCATCTGGGAAAAAAGACAGTTTTATTTCTTCCTTCCTGAGCTGTATTCCTTTTCTTTCTTTTCTTATTGCATTAGCTAAGACTTTCAGTGTGATGTTAAAAAACGCATTGGTCAGAAGAGACACCTTTGCCTTATTCCTTATCTTAGTGGGAAAGCTTCAAGTTTCTCACTACTTAGTACAATGCTATATGTAGGTTTTTTTTGCAGATATTCTTTGCCAAGTTGAGGAAGTTCTATTCTATTTCTATCTTACTGATATGGACTATGATTTTTAAAATCAGCCATATACATAAAACAAACCTGAAAAAGTACTACATATAAAGGTTTAAAAATTTTCAAAAGATATCTGGAAAAGATGGACAAAAGAGGCTAAAATATCAATGTTAAAATTATTCAAAATAAATCATGCAAAAGCATTAGATAGACATAATGTATGTGTAATGTGATAAAGATTCATCCTATCAAAAACATGCAATTATCCCTAATCTTTATGTAAACAAAGTACTTTATTAAACTTCTTACTTCATTAAGCATCAACTATATGTTAATATCTAATAAAAAAATATAAACTTCAACTGGTAATAGAAAAAAGTAAAAAATTAACACATTGTCATCATAACACAACACCTAAATTCATTTTACTCAACAATTGCCAGATAAACAAGACCATATGAGAACATTGAAAACTGGAATGCAAAGAATCAGTTTCAAGTAATATAGAATTTGCATTATCTTCAACTACAAATAAAACCTTGAATTTCAATAAACATAATTCATAGAGACCACATTTTTTAACTACAATGAAATTAACAGTAAAAGAATAACAATAAAACGAAATGTCACTACTTGGAATGATAATAGAATAACATGGCCTTGTAACTATGACATATGATAAATAATTGAAAGAATTATGACTGTTGAGAAGACATAAAGGTCACATTGTGACAGTTTAAAAAATATATGCCTACTGGATAGTTATTACTATCCAAAGGAAGACTATGTGTAGAAGGAAATACAGACAATAAGTAGTAACATTTCCCCAATAGTAACATTGGGGAAAACTGGTTAAAGTTTACATAGGATCTCTTTCTCTCCACATTATAATTACATGTAAATGTACAATTATCTGAAAATTTAGAAGGTTTTAAAAAGAACTGTCTAATGTCTAACTCCAAAAACCAAGATATTTTCTCTATGCCATGACATTTTCTCAGAAAAAAAGTACTAAGGGTGGATTTGAATTAATAAAAGTGTTATCTTTGAACTGTTAATGGCTAAAACACAGAATATTTGTACTGAAATAAGTTCTAACACCAATGGAGTCCAAACAGAAGGTGTCTTAGCACTGGTACTTTTGGACTTCCAGATTTGCTGAACTAGTTATATTTAGAAAGTTCAGGATGGGAGAAATAAAGCAAAAATATAAAATTACTGAAAATGGCATTAATTTATCCTTAATTTCCCCTATAATGATGGTTGTGTTGGTAGAGGTCGAATGGTGTTGCAATTCAGTGTTACTGTTCATTTTCAGGTCTTTCTAATTTTGTAGCAATAAAATTATGATTGACAGAATTGATGTGGTATAGTATGAAACACTGGAAAGATACATTTGTGACTTTTGCAATCTTGGGGAAAACAAACCACTTAATTTCTCATTGTTTTACTTTTACTTATTAATCTATAAAAGATCAGAAATACTAATGTTTGACTACAAATTACAGAATATCTAGATAGTGCCAAAGATCAAAGAGCAAAAAATGAAAGAACTAGAAAGAAAGAAACTGAACACTCATTATTCTCAGATGATACAGTTTTTTGCATTTTTAAAATTCAAAATAATTTTTAATGCAAACATATGGGGTACTTGTGATGGTATGTATTTTTTTGAGGAAGTAGTCCATTAGTCTAAGCTGTGAAATTTATGTATGTTCCATTCCTGATATTACTAATTTGTGTCCTCCCTCTCTTTTTTGTCAGTCTTGCCAGAAGTTTTTGAATTTTATAATTAAAAAAAAAAGCTTTGTATTATTGTTTGAAATGTATTATTGTTTTTCTGTCTTCAATTTCATCGAGTCTACTCTTTATCATTCCTTTGCTTTTGCTTGATTTGGTGTACTTTACTGTAATGTTTCTAGGTTCATATAAATGCTTTTAATTAATTAAAAAACTTAGCAATATTACTGGAAATCATACATACAAATGACGTACATATAATAGCAACAAATAGAAACTATTGAAATGAGATAGTTCCCTTGACTCCTTCACAGGACTTGCAAAGGGACTGGCTCATTTGCTCAGCTCTCAGCTCTCAACTCCTCACAGGAAGGGGAGCACAGAGGTGAGTGAGTGCAGGGGCTGAGACAAGTGCTTCATCCTGGGGGGTACCTGTGACCCCTGGGGCACCACAGGGCATATGTTACAGTGTGCTCTTTTAGCATTGCCATCCACTGACAGGTTAAGTATTTAACAGCTTAGTGAGGGTGAGGGTGGCAGTCATTTGTACCTGCCCTCTTGGTCCCTGAGTGCTTGTCCAGCATCAAGAATCAGGCCGCATGAATGAATTGAAGGGTGGTGAATGTGGAAGATTTTATTGAGCGGTGGAAGTGGCTCTCAGCAGGATGGGGAGATGGAAATGGGATAGAGTGGGAAGGTGGTCTTCCCCTGGAGTTTGGCCATCAAGCTCTCCCTCCAAAGTCAAGCTACTGCTCTATGATGCCTGGCTGCTTCTTCTCTTCTCTCCTTTGCCAGTCTGCTCCACTACTCAGCTCCTCTGCCACTCTGCTGCCCATCTTCCAGTGGAGCCTGGGTTTTTATGAGTACAGGATGAGAGGACAAGACTGGCCAAAAAGCAGCATTTGAACCAGTAAACTGGAATGCATGTTCTCATTTTGGGCTGTGGTCCAAGGCTTAACAGTGTGGCCCTCTCCAGGAACCACCTTGTACCCACTATTTCTCTGCCTCCTGTCCATATAGCTATTTTTAAAAAGGCTATTTTTCCCCAATTTTCAGTGCATAGAACATAAGAAAAATTTACCAAATAAAGCTCAGTGGATGAGATCAGTAGCAGAATGAAGGAGACATAGGAAAGAATAGTGACTGAAACATGTAAAAAAAAAAAAAAAGAAATTATCAATCAGCAAATGAGATAAATCATCTAAGTTTCATCTCAAGAACCTAGAAACATTACAGTAAAATACACCAAATCAAGCAAAAGCAAAGGAATGATAAAGAGTAGACTCAATGAAATTGAAGACAGAAAAACAGTAATACATTTTAGTGAATAAAAGTTTTTTTTTAAATTATAAAATTCAAAAACTTCTGGCAAGACTGACAAAAAGGAGAGGGAGGACACAAATTACTAATATCAGGAATGGAACATACATAAATTTCACAGCTTAGACTAATGGACCACTTCCTCAAAAAAATACAAACCATCACAAGTACCCCGTATGTTTGTATTTTTATCTATTTTCTGCAAACTTACTAAACTCACTTATAAGACTCAGAAATTTTTTGTAGACTCCTTAAAGATTGTTCTACATAAAGAATCATGTCATATGAAAATCGGGACTGTTTTACATTTTCCTTTTCCATCAGTAGGTTTTTTCTTCTTCTTTTTTTTTGAGATGGAATCTCATGCTTTCTCCCAGGCTGGAGTGCAGTGACGCAATCTCGGCTCGCTGCAAACTCTGCTTCCCGGGTTCAGAGATTCTCCCTTCTCAGGCTCCTAAGCAGCTGGGACTACAGGCATGTGCCACCATGCCCAGCTAATTTTTTGTATTTTTCGTAGAGATGGGGTTTCACAGTGTTAGCCAGGATGGTTCTGAGTGCGGTGGCTCACGCCTGTAATTCTAGCACTTTGGGAGGCCAAGGCAGGCGGATCACGAGGTCAGGCAACCAGTAGGTTTATAACTTCCTTTCCATATGCTAATACACACATATTACACTGTGTACTATTTCCAATACAGTGTTTGGTGGGAGCAGACATCATTGACTCATTCTTGATTGGTGGGGAGGAATTAAATCTTTCACCATCAAGTAAAATGTTAGCTGGAGGGTAGTTTTGGTAGATTTTCTTTATCAGCTTGAATAAGTTCCCATTATTCTTGTTTTTCTGAGACTTTTTACCAAGAATGAGTGTTGGTGTTATATCAAATGCTCTTTCTATATTAATTGATATAATTACTTGAATATTCTTCATTCATCTTTTAATGTGGTAGATTACACTGCTTATTATTATTATTATTTAAATAATGAACTAGTCTAAATTCCCTGGCATAAACATCCCTGGAATAAACCCCACTTGATCATGGCACATATTCTTTATATACATTGTTGAATTCTATTTGCTAATATTCTGTTAAAATTTTTGTGCCTATGGTATTGAGATATTGATCTGTAGTTTTCATTTTGGGCTTGTTTTGTTATCAGAGTAACATTAGCTTCACAACATTATTTGGGAAGTGTTTCCTCTTCTTTTATATTCTGGAAGAGATAATGTAGAATCAGTTCTTTAACATTTGGTAGATTTCTTCAGTGAAACAATATGGGCCTGGAGATTTTCTTTATTTGAGGGGCCTAAAATCATGAATTCAATTTCCTTAAAAGAAGCTCCTCATGGAGCTAGTCATGTTATTTATTTCATATGGGAAATTTTGGCACAATTAGCAAAGTGGCTAAAATAAAAACAGAAATAGCGACAACACAAGATGCTGATGAAGGTGCAGAAAAACTGGATCACTGAATTTCTGGACAGACTGTAAAATCATACAGTCACTTTAAAAAACGATATAGCAGTTTAAAAAAATTGAGCACAATTAAATACGTAACTACATTTCTGTAATTTGGTAATTGCATTTCTGGGCATTTGTCCCAGACAGAGAAAAAAAGTATTTACACAAATACTTCTAATGAATATCTGTAGCCCCAAAATGGAAGAAGCCCAGTTGTCCTTCAGTAGGTGAATGGCTAAACAAACTGCAGTGCATCTCTATCATGGACTATTAATCAGCAATATAAAGGAACAGACTATAAAGAAACACATTAATGTGAATGAATCTCTGGAGAATTATGCTGAGCAGAAAAAGCTTATCTTAGAAGATTACATGGTCACATTACATCATTCCATTTACACAAAATTCTTGATATCACAAAACTATAAAAATAGAGAATATCTAAAGGTTTAAGGAAGGGGTGGGAATATGAAGAAAGTTCATGTGACTCTAAATGGCAACAGGAGGGATCCTGGTGGTGAGGAAAATGTTTTCTGTCTTGATTGTATCAATGCCACTATCTTGACTGTAAGTTATACTACAGTTTTGCAAGATGTTACCTGTGAGGCAACCTGGGTAAAAAGTACAAAAAAATCTCTCCATTTCCTACACTAAATGTCAAACCACAATTACCTCAAAAGGAAAAGTTTAATTAAAAATATTGTAGACTTCTAAACAGTCGATAGAGCAAATGCAAAGCAAATACTAAGATTGTGGAACTAATGCTAAATTATTAATCATTACATTTGATACATAATATTCCATTTGAAAAACAAAGACTACAAAGCTGGATAAAATAAAAAGCAAAGTTAATTTATATACTGCTTACAATAGACATCTTTAAATAGAAAAAAAACCCATAATTTTTGAAAGAAATAGGGTGGTTAGAAAGCTATACCATGAAACACTAACTAAAAGAAAATTGGTTTAGTTTCCTTATATTAGGTAAAGTCAATTTTAAGGCAAGACATATTAGATCTAGAGATAGACATTTTATATGATAAAAGTGTTAATCTACTGAGAAGATATAACAATCCCTGATATGTGTGTACCTACTAACATAATCTCAAAGTTTAAAACCAAAACCTGACAGTTTTTATTGGAGAAATTGATAAATCCGTAATTGCTGGATATTTCAGCACATCACTCTCAGTATGTGGCAGAATTGTTAGTGGGGAAAAATGTAAATTGCAATCTATGTGCATAAACAGTCCTTTTTTTTCTTTACATACATATGAGAAGCCATATTATATACTAAAAAGGGCAGAGGGAATAAAAAGCAGTCAGGGAGGAATTAACTTTCTCTCTGTATCCTCCAAATTGCTGAAATGTTCTGATAACATGTTTAACTTTCATCAAAAATTACTTAATGCTTTTGGAATTTCAACAATTTATAGTACAAATGATAAAAGAAAAGAAACATCAATGAAAACATTCATTCAGTTTTCTTCATTCTTACTCACATTCTCCTAATGTTTGTTTGCATCATGCCTTTGTCCAATTTGACAATATGCCAACTGAGTTAGGACAATGTCTAATTCTGTAATTGGAGGGCTGTGCATACCATTTTTTTCTGCCTAGCAAATGCTGCGATAAAAGCGATAAGACGGGTCGGGTTTCCACATCTGTTAAACAGATACAAGGGGATGCTGTGGATATGCCTTCTTGATACTGTTTAGCTTTAATCTACTACTGGATTAATAGCTTACTAGACCGGACATGCAATGAAAACAATTTTTCTGAATTATGTACAAATCTAATAAGAAGCTGAATTTGTCAAGAATCCAGCACTGGTGGATTAGAAAAGTGTAAAATAGTTGGGGTGGAAAAATTATGCAAGAAGAAATTCCTCTGCAGATATGAAGCCCAAACATTTCCCAAAGCGAAGATGGATGTTATGTGTATTATTACAAGGTTTTCTTTCTTTGTTTTTCTTACTGTTGTGTCCTCGACTCCTTGAATAGGGCCTGTAATATAATACATGCTGACTATGGGTTTAACTGTGTCCCCGGAAAACATACGTTGAACATACTCCAGTAACTGTGAGTGTGACCTTATTTGAAAATAAAGTTTTTGCAGTTGTAATCAAGTTCAGATGAGATGTATTATGGTGGGCCTTGAACATCAAGATAATGATGTCTTCATAAGAAAAGAAGATAGAAACACACCGAAGGAATATCATGTGACAACAGTGACAGAAATTGAAGAGGTGCAGCTTGAAGCCAAAGAACGCCAAAGATTGATGGCCATCACTACAAATAGGAATAGGTAAGAAAGGATTCTACCCAGGGTCCAAAGGATAAAAGTCCCTGCTGATCCTTTCAGACTTCTAGTCCCCAGAACTGAGAGACTAAATTTCTCTTATTTTAAGCTCCCCTGGTTGTGGTACAGTAGTCCCTTGGTATCTGTGAGGGTTGGTTCCAGGACACACCATGGGTACTAAAATCTAAAGATGCTTAAGTCCTTTATTTAAAAGGATGTATGTAATATTTGCATACAACCTATGCACATCCTACCACACAATTTAAATCATCTCTTAAATTACTTATAATACTATTACAATGTAAATACTATGTGAACAGTTATTACACTGTATTGCTTGAAGAATAGTGACAGGGAAAAAGTCTGTTTATGTTTAGTACTGATGCAGTTATCCATTTTTCTTTCAAATATTTTCAATTCACAGTTGGTTGAATCCATGAATTTGGAACTCACATACATCAAAGGAAGTTCGAGTGTGGTTTACTATGACAGCCCTAGGAAACTAACACAACACCCAATAAATAGTTCTTTTGCAATGTGTGAGGTAAAATTATATTTTCATATTAAGCCTTCACTTAAAATTTACTAGAATAGTGTTATAAATAGACATAGAATAAATTTACTGAGGATGAAATGAATGGATCTAAGAAAACATGCTATCTCATTTGTTTGTGTCTTGGGGAATTTTCAATTTCCTATAAAGCTTCAGTAAATAATCTCAAATTATTTGCATTCAGCTTCATAAATGAAATAACCTCATGGATACATATTTTGTAAGGGAGACATAAAAATCTGAAAAGCAAAAAAATAAAATAATCCTGAGGAGTATTTGTGAGTGTGTGTGCCCATTTAAAGGCAGTATCATTAAAAGGTTCTTGAGTATCATTCATTTACCAAGCACTATGAGATAGTCTTTTCACGTAAGGCATCTCATCTGGGGGAAAGTGTAAAGACTTTCCCCAAAATTGTTATAAAGGACAGCACCTGCATCCAAAATTAGATGTTCTCAGCTCTAATCTGAGTCTTTCATTTTATTACATAACTATAGTTTTTCATTAATTCAAAAATGTATTAATATTTCACTAACTAAATATTGATTAGCCCTTATAAGCATGTGTATTTTTCTTGAAATCATATTGTAAACATATTTCATGAGTCCTCCAATTCATTTTGAAAAGAGTTAGATTATTTAAAAATTAGATAAAGTGCCAAATCAATCTTCACTGGGAGACAGTGTTAGAGGCAATGTGGTGGTACAAAGAAGAAACAGATGCAGATCAAACGTGAAAGAAAAACTTGATGGAAACAATAAACTAAATACACACATAATAATAATCTAATGTAGATGTTGATATGCCACTGTAAATTACTATAGGAATGCTGAGCTGAAATAACAACAATTCATCTGTAGTGACATCTTGCTGTATTCTAGGCACTGAGCTAATCCACTGAATAGTCACTATCAGTTTATATGGCAGGTAATTATATTGTTTCCTTTGCACAGATAAGGCTACTTAGAGAAGTAAAGCAACTTGCCCAAGAAAACATTTCTAATAAAGGTAGAGTTAGAATTTGAACCCAGATCTGCCTGACTATAGCGTTCATGCTTTGATCCACATCTTTACTGATCCTTTTTGGATGAAGCCTTCTCTGATTTCCCTGATTTTAGGATATGATTATTATGCACTCTGATATTTTTATACATGGGTACAAATTGACACTTGTAAATTAGTAGATAGCACAGGTTGAACATCCTGAATCTAAAATGCTCTGCAATCTGAAATTTGTTGAGTGCACCTTAGCGCCGCAAGTGGATTATGCTGTACATGACCTCATGCAACGTCACAGTCAAAACACAGTCAAAACATTGATTCATGCATACAATTACTCAAAACGTTATATAACATTAACTTAAGGTTATGTATATAAGATGCATATGAAACATAAATGAATTTTATGTTTAGACTTGGACACCATTCTAAAGATTTCTCATTATGTATATGTAAATATTGCAAAATCAAAGAAAATAAAATCCCCAAATCCAAAACACTTTTGATCCCAAGCATTTAGGATGAGGTATACTCAACCTGTGCTTCGTATATAGTTTTGATACTTAGATTCCAAGTGTATGGTGATTGTAATGAAACTTTTTCATAATGTGGAATAATTTCTTTCCACAAAAAGATCTTAACGTATTTGAAAAACTGCCTTATTTCTTCTAAGATGCAATAAATAAAGAATTTCCCCACAAATTTATTCTCATGTTGTTATTGGCCCTGAGATTTTCCTTAAGAAGACTGACCTTAAGCATTTATACAGTCCTCAAACCCCTTTTGATGAAATATCCCTTAGGTCATATTTTCTACAGTTACCCACTTTTTGATGGGGTTGTTTGTTTTTTGTTGTAAATTTGTTTAAGTTCTTTGTAAATTCTGGATATTAGCCCTTTGCCAGATGGGTAGATTGCAAAAATTTTTTCCCATTCTGTTGGTTACTCGTTCTCTCAAATGATTGTTTCTTTTGCTGTGCAGAAGCTCTTAAGTTTAATTAGATCCCATTTGTCTATTTTGCCTTTTGTTGCCATTGTTTTTGGTGTTTTAGTACTGAAGTCCTTGCCTATGCCTATGTCCTGAATGGTATTGCCTAGGTGTTCTTCTAAGGTTTTTATGGTGTTAGTTCTTATGTTTAAATCTTTAATCCATCTGGAGTTAGTTTTTGTGTAAGGTGTAAGGAAGGGGTCCAGTTTCAGCTTTCTGCACATGGCTAGCCAGTTTTCCCAACACCATTTATTAAACAGGCAATTCTTTCCCCATTACTTGTTTTTGTGAGGTTTGTCAAAGATCAGATGGTTGTAGATGTGTGGCATTACTTCTGAGGTCTCTGTTATGTTCCACTGGTCTATATCTCTGTTTTGGTACCAGTATCATGTTGTTTTGATTACTGTAACCTAGTAGCATAGTTTGAAGTCAGGTAGCGTGAGGCCTCCAGCTTTGTACTTTTTGCTCAGGATTGTCTTGACTATTTGGGATCTTTTTTGGTTACATATGAAGTTTAAGGTGTTTTTTTCAGTTCTGTGAAGAAGGTCAATGATAGCTTGATGGGGATAGCACTGAATGTATAAATTACTTTGGGCGGTATGGCCATTTTCATGATATTGATTCTTCCTAACCATGAGCATGCAATGTTTTCCTATCTGTTTGTGTCCTCTTTTATTTCCTTGAGCAGTGGTTTGTAGTTCTTGAAGAGGTCCTTCATGTTCTTTTTTAGTTGTATTCCTAGGTATTTTGTTCTCTTTGTAGCAATTGTGAATGGGAGTTTGCTCATGATTTGGTTCTCAGTGTGTCTGTTATTGGTGTATAGGAATGCTTGTGATTTTTGCACATTGATTTTGTATCCTGAGACTTTGCTGAAATTGCTTATCACCTTAAGGAGATTTTGGGCTGAGGCAATATGAGACAATTTTGAGTCTTCTAAATATACAATCATATATATTTAGAGACAATCATGTATATTAGAGACAAAATGAGACAATTTTGGGTCATCTAAATATACAATTTTGTCGTCTGCAAATAGAGACAATTTGACTTCCACCTTTCCTAATTGAGTATCTTTTCTTTTTCTTGCCTGATTGCTCTGGCTAGAACTTCAATACTATGTTTAACAGGAATGATGAGAGAGGGCATCCTTGTCTAGTTCCAGTTTTCAATGAGAATGCTTCCACTTTTTGCCCATTCAGTATGATATTGACTGTTGGTTTGTCGTAAATAGCTTTTATTATTTTGAGATATGTTCCATCAATATCTAGTTTATTGAGAGTTTTTATCATAAAGGCTGTTGAATTTTGTCGAAGGCCTTCTCTGCATCTATTGGGATGATCATGTGGTTTTTGTATTTGGTTTTGTTTATGTGATGGATTACTTTTATAGATTTCCATATGTTGAACCAGACTACAAGGTTGTTTTCTATCAGCA
>CAUYLG010076594.1:0-63867 GCA_963573385.1 Cacajao melanocephalus
TTTTAAGAGCATGGCATCATCTTTGGTCACAATGACCTCTCCAACTTTTCCTAAGTCATGAGGCTGAACGTCTTCAAGATTTAGGGTCAACCCCTCTTCTCCAAACACTGCACCACCAGTAGCAATAGCCATATCTTTAAGTTGGTTCTTTCTACTGTCACCAAACCCTGGAGCCTTGACTGCTACAACCTGAAGACCAACCTTTAGCCTATTCAAGAGAAGTGTACTTAGAGCTTTTCCATCAACATCTTCAGTGATTATGACCAAAGGCTTACGGTGAGCACTGGCAATTTCAACAGCAGGTACAATGGACTGGACACTAGAAATTTTCTTTTCACTCAGCAGAACATAGGCATCCTGGAATTCACCTTTCTGACCTTTTGATGTATTAATAAAGTATGGAGAAATATAGCCTCGATCAAACTTCATGCCTTCAGTAATTTCTGATTCATCACTCAGTGTTTTTCCATCCTTTACTGTGATGACACCCTTTCTTCCAACGTTTTTCACTGCATCAGAGATGACATTCCCAATTTCTTTGTCTCCATTTGCAGAAATTGTAGCAACCTGTGCAATTTCTTCAGGGGTGGTCACAGGTTTAGACTGCTTTTTAAGTTCGGCAATTACAGCATCAACAGCTAACATCACACCTCTCCTGATTTCCACTGGATTAGCACCTTTGCTAATCTTCTCGAAGCCTTCCTTGGCAATAGAGCGTGCCAGTACAGTAGCTGTGGTAGTGCCATCCCCAGCCTCTTCATTTGTGTTATTGGCAACATCTTGAACAAGTTTAGCTCCAATATTTTTATATTTATCCTTTAAGTCAATTGACTTTGCAATAGTCACACCGTCTTTTGTTACTTTGGGACTTCCCCAGCTTTGCTCAGTAATCACTGTTTTTCCCTTTGGCCCCATTGTAACAGCTACGGCATCGGCTAAAAGGTCTACACCTTGAAGTATTAAGGCTCGGGCATCAAATTTTACATCTTTGGCGTAAGCCCGAGTGAGATGAGGAGCCAGGACCCTGGAAACCGGTCTCATCTGGCGAAAGACTGTGGGTAACCGAAGCATTTCTGCGGGGCGGCGGCAGGGCGTGCGCGCGGAAAGGCAGGTCGTCTGTGGCAAGTGAGGGCACAACAGCTTTTTGATTTACAATAAGCCCACATAAACTAGTAAGAAGAATATTTTTTAAATTGTAAAAATGGGTAAAGGATATAAAGAAGCAGTTCAAAGAAAAAAATACAAGTGTGTCAATATAAATGAAAAATGTTAAACTTCACCTTTGAAGAAATACAGGTTGAAACAAAGATACAATTTTTAATCTGCTAGTTGGCAATAATTAAGAAGTCTGAGAATACTTAGTTTTGGCAACGGCCTAGGGATACAGATACATTATACACTATTAGTGGTGGTATATGTATAAAAATATAAATGCAAATTATCCATTGACCTAGAAATTTTACCAATAAGCTCCCAGTCTATGAATATAACTATAAAAGTATGCCAAATATACACACAAGAATACTATTTAGACATTTAAGAATCCCATTTGTATTTTTTTAAAAGCCACAAAATGGAATTATACAATATATTTATATATGTCATACATACATATACATACATATATAGATGAATGTAATTGTGCTGAAAATAATCTGAAAGAAAATATACCAAAGTTGGCCAGGCACCCTGGCTCACGCCTGTAATTCCAGCACTTTGGGAGGCCGAGGCGGACGGATCACTTGAGCCTAGCAGTTTGAAACCAGCCTGGACAACATGGCGAAACCCTGTGTCTACTAAAAATACAAAAAAAAATTAGTCAGCTGTGGTAGCACACGCCTGTAGTCCCAGCTACTCAGAAGGCTGAGGTGGGAGAATCACTTGATCCTGGGAGGCAGAGGTTGCAGTGAGCCAAGATTGCCCCCCTGCATTCCAGCCTCAGTGACACAGCGAGACACTGTCTCAAAAAAATTAAAAAATTAATAAAAAGTTTAAAAAAAATAAAAAAATATACCAAAGTGATTACAGTGGTACTTCTGGAGAGAAAGGTGGACTTGCAGAGGAAAAGGGGGATTAAGGGAGAGGTGATCCTTTCCCTGTATTATGTGAATTTTTCATAATGAAAACATATTCATGTGCTATCTGTGTGGAAAAAGGTACCCAGCGTAAGTTAAGGTCTGCTAAAAAAACAAAAAGGAAAGAAAGAAAGAAAGAAAAGAAAAAAAGGAGGTACCCAATTACATGTTAGTTTAGTAAACGAATAGAATGAGCCAATACACTTTTCCATATAAAAACGAATGATGGGATGGGCGTGGTGGCTTACCTCTATAACCCCAGCACTCTGGGAGGCCAAGGCATGCAGATCACTTGAGCCAAGGGGTTTGAGACCAGTCTGAGCAACATGATGAAACCCCATCTCTAAAAAAAACTATAAAAATTAGCCGAGCATGGTGGTACACACCTGTGCTCTCAGCTACTCAGGAGGCTGAGGCAGGAGGACCACTAGAGACTGGGAAGATGAGGTTGCAGTGAACCAAGATTGCGCCACTGCACTCCAGCCTTGGCAGCTGTCTCAAAAAAACAAAAAATAAAAAAGAGCAAAAACCCAAACCAAACCAACCACAAAACTAATGCCCTACTTCTGCTTCAACTATTACACATAACTTTATTTAAAATGTCAATACTATATTTAAACCACACTATCAGGTTTGGCAAAATGCTAACTATTGTCAGATGTCAGATGTTATTTGGGCTATGCAGTCTAAATTAAACACAAAAATCAATGAGAAAACATATCCAAAATTGTATAATGTTTGAGAAGTAACTTTGTTAACACAGATTTCCCACCTATATGAATCTGTGCTTATTCTGGCTCAAAGGATCAAAAAGCCTCTGCTTTCCATTCTTGTTACAGAATTCACCAAGTTATAGATAACTTTTCTTCAAGTTTGGACCAATTTTTAATTTCTCTGAAAAAAAGTATTCTCTATATACTACCATGTAAATTACATATTTTTAAAAGTTTCTGGCTGGGTCCAGTGGCTCATGCCTGTAATCCCAGCACTTTGGGAGGCTTAGGCAGGCGGATCACCTAAGGTCAGGAGTTTGAGACCAGCCTGACCAATATGGTGAAATCCCATCTCTATTAAAAATACAAAAATTAGCTGAGCGTGGCGGGCACTTGTAGTCCCAGCTACTCGGGAGGCTGAAACAGGAGAATCGCTTGAACCCAGGAGGCAGAAGTTGCAGTGAGCTGATATCGTGCCACTGCACTCTAGCCTGGGCCACAGAGTGAGACTCCATTTCAAAAAAGAGAAAGAAAAAAAGTTTCTACCATGCCAACAGATCCTCTAAAAGATCTTTAATTCAAAAGAAAATCTGTAGGGAAAAGGTATCTGCAACTAAACGGATTTGATGGGAAAATATGTCTGAAAATTATTATGTGTTATTTTAAAGCATTTAAATAATCTTTTATCTTTGAATATAGCTTAAAGCTAGAGGTCTAAATGTAACAATCACATATAGAACAACAATATATCTTTTTTTGAAAATACCACTGAAAGGATAAACTGTTGTAAATTGCTATGGTTTCCATGTTTTTCCAGGCTAGCTGCAGAATATCACAAAATAAACTGATGAGTAAAACTGTAACAAATTATAAAAGGCAGTGATTTTCTCAATTTTTAATGAGGAATCTACTTAAAAGGCTAAATCTCTGTCAAAATTAACAAAATCCCACAATGGAAAATAAATTTCCCCATAATTATATTGCCAATCTAGTAAATTTCCATAGACTTTTCACTTACCTTTAATTCAGTACACAAGCACAAAGTATAATCTGAAATTAACTACTTCATGCCTTTATCTCCCTTAAACCTTAGATAATACCATAGGATATCAAAGATATAAAATAATAGGAAATGCTTTTTGGAGCTTACACATTTCAACATAATTTCTAAATTACTATACCAAAAGCCCCAAATTCAAGCATTAATTAAGCAATCAGGAAAGCAAAATCTAATCATAGAATTTAAAGAGATTAAGCTAAAAGGATCCAATAAAATTGGACTAATTAAACTACTCACAGATAGCATGCTTCTAATTTCTCCGGTTGACCTAGATGAAAAATTTACTGCCTCTTGTCCATATTCTTTTTTGATCCGTATATTTCTTTCTTTGATGATTCCCACTTGTTTCTCCATAAGAACTACAGTACAAAATGGCCACTGAATTGGAGGGCGTGCCTCTGTCATTACTAAGCATTTTCCTATCAGAAGCAGCGCTTTGAAAAAAATCTGAACATTATTTCTTCAGTGCCTTTATTACTCAGCAACTACAGGTGAAGGTAATAGGAAGAGTGGAGTTTTAAAAACGCCTTCAAAGGATGTTTTTAGTATTAGTGTTTATTTAAAAGCTTTTAAATAAACCAAGAAAAAGTAAGACACATATATTAATAAGTTTGTCTGACTGCAGGCTTCTAATATTTTCCACTGAAATCCTATCCAATTAATCTTATATGAGATATAATAAATAGCAAAAATTTGTAAAAAGGATAACCTTAAGATTTTCCTATACAACAGTATAAATGTACTTAAGCACAATACTACCTAAGTCCAAAATCTAAAGAAAAATCAAATATACCTATCAAAAGAAAGACTACAATAGGCAATGGGAGAAAACTGACTTACACAGCTTTATATTCCATTGACTAAAACTCAAGGACAGCAGTGGATTGTTTTAACTAAGTGGAGAGAAGCCAGCAATGGTAGATTGATATCTCCCTGGTTCTGATGCTACTTTAGCATTATTTGAAGTCTAGCTAATTAACTGGTACATATTGGTCACTTAACTGAATGCAGAACAGAAGCAAGGGGAGGAAGCAAAACATTTTCAACTGCTTTAAAACAAAGGCCAGGCTGGGCGTGGTGGCTCAAGCCTGTAATCCCAGCACTTTGGGAGGCTGAGTCCAGTGGATCACGAAGTCAGGGGTTCAAGACTAGACTGGCCAACATGGTGAAACCCCGTCTCTATTAAAAAAAAAACCAAAAAAACAAAGGCCAGAAGATCAAACACAATTGGCAAAATATTGGATGTGAGGAGAGTATGCAATAAACTTTAAAATAATGTTTGGACATTATGAGATAACATGCAACTTTATTTCTTTTGCTTCTTATCCCAAAATTTAAAAAAAAAAAAGAAAGGAGAGATAACTGGACACAATGGCTTGTGTAGGATGAGGTGAGAGGAGAGATAGCTTGAGCCTATGAGTTCAAGATGGCAGTGAGCTATGATTGTGCCACTGTACTCCTGCCTGGGTGACAGAGTGAGACTCTATCTAAAAAAAAAAAAAAAAAAAAAGGAGAGAGAAAAAGTAAAAAGGAAAAGAAAAAGAAAGGGTCTGCAAGGACAGGGCAAGATATACACAGAAATCAAAAATCCAGGCGGAGCATGGTGGCTCATGCCTGTAATCCCAGCACTTAGGAAGGCCTAGGTGGGCAGATTACCTGAGGTCAGGAGTTCGAGACCAGCCTGGCCAACATGGTAAAACCCCATCTCCATTAAAAATACAAAAAATAAAAAAAATAACCGGGCATGGTGCTACACCTGTGGCCCCAGCTGCTCGGGAGGTTGAGGCAGGAGAATCGCTTGAACATGGGAGGCAGAGGTTGCAGTGAGCTGAGATCATGATAACACTGCACTCCAGCCTGGGTGACAGAGAGAGATTCCATCTCAAAAAGAAAAAATCCATTTTAATAAAGGTCTTAATGAGATATAAGGTTAAAAGTTATGGATTAATCAGTAAAAACCTGAACAATAAGAGATAGGATGCTATATTCTGTCAACTACATAAATTACAATGCAGATTTTAAAATAAAGGATGTTCTCAAATATATTATTTCCAATAAAAAGTAACGGGGACACTGATTTGCTGTAGTGGGAACAAAAACAACAGCAAGTCTCAATGGATACTATAAGTAATACTCAAAAAATCCAGAGGCAATGAAGTTAGTACCCTTTCTTTTTTTTTTGAGATGGAGTCTCGCTCTGTCGCCCAGGCTAGAATGCAGTGGCACAATCTCAGCTCACTGCAACCTCCATCTCCTGGGTTCAAGCAATTCTTTTACCTCAGCCTCAAGAGTAGCTGGGATTACAGGCGCCCCGCCACCACACCCAGCCAATTTTTGCATTTTTAGTAGAGACGGGGTTTCACGACGTTGGCCAGGCTGGTCTCAAACTCCTGACCTCAGGTGACCCACCTGCCTTGGCCTCCTAAAGTGCTGGGATTACAGGTGTGAGCCACGATGCCAGGCCCAAGTTAGTACACTCTCTAACACTTTCTAATACTGTGCCCCTGTCGAGTACACTGAGCTTTGGGCCTTTTCTCTAAATTCTTAAGGCATGATTTACTTCTAGGAACTCAGAGAACACCTGGTACACAATCAGGGAAAACTAAAATTGAGTCAGGATTTCTAATATGAAAAGAGACTGGAAATGAGTAGATTCTCTTCCTATATTTCCTAATTAATGAAAGCCTCTAAGGGTCTACTCTCATTTACTCAACCCATTAGATAGTTTGCAAATCCTCTAGAATGGATTTAAGAAAAATTTCATACCAAAGGACGATATGGTATAAAGGATGATCCTGGGAAACAAAAGCTCTAGAGAAATTAAGTGATTTATTCAGAACTTAGTTGCTAATCTACGTTAGTCTTTTGACTCCTAAACTCGTCCTCTTTCCACAACGCTTTTAAAAAAATGAAAACCTTTAATATAGCTGGACATAAAATACCAAGGTAACTACCAATGTAGGCACAGTGTGTTTCATAGCTTGAGACAAAGGGACTTACATTTTAATAAATGTAATAAAAAATGCATAAAAGAGAGACAAACTTCCTACTTTTCTTGAATGTTCAGACGTACAAAACAAAAAAATTCAAAACTAAACCGGAGCCCCATGGATCTGTAAAGAAGCCAAAACAGAAGAAATGACACAACATAAGCAGAAAAAAAAGCAGACTTGGTCCCCAAGAATAATTTTTATAAATCATATTAAACATGTAATTTCTTCTTGCATATCTTGGTTATAAACCAGAGTTGGTGTTTTGTTTTTGTTTTTGTTTTTGTTTTGAGACAGGGTCTTACTTCATTGCCCAGACTGGAGTGGAATGCTGCAATCACAGCTTACTGCAGCCTCAACCTCCTGGGCTCAAGAAATCCTCCCACCTCAGTCCCCCAAGCATCTGGGACTGCAGGTACATGCCACCAGCCAATTTTAAAATTTTCTGTACATACAGGGTCTCACTATGTTGCCCAGGCTTGTCTTGAACTCCTGAGCTCAGGTGATCTTCTAACTGCGCCCTCCTAAATTGTTGGCATTACAGCTGTGAATCACCACGTCTGGCTAGACTTGGTCTTAATGGTTAATCTTTGATGTCAATAGAGTTGTGATTTAATAACACTATTAATAAGTACTCTTTCTGTTATAGATAGTGGTAGCATGAATTTTGATATGGTTCTAATCTCAGCTACTACTTGGAATTAGATTATTTTACATAATACAACTTTAGGGCTTTATGTTTGACAAACAAACGTTCCTCAGAGATGTATAATAACTTTTAAAAATACAAAGAAAGGGGAATCTCTCGAGGAAGACAGAGATTTTTTAAAACTTTCTTTTAAATGTGAAAGGTTTTGTTAGAGTCATTTCCTTTCATTTAACTGATTAAGTGCTACAGGGGAAAAAAGCAAAAGCTGAAATACTGCCAACAAAGGGTTAATATTTAATAATTTACACAAAAGTATAAAAGATGTAGGAGAAATCATGACAAAATGGGCAAAAATTATCTTTCTTAGGCAGGAACAAACAAAAAAGAAGAAGAATGAATTTAAACCAACACCAAAAACAGTAAATAGAGTTCACTCACAGAGAATAAGGTTATCAAGGCAAGAGATTTGAGTAAAAGATCCCTTGAATACAATATCGTCCCTATTAGAAGAAAGTTACAAAAGAATGGTTTAAATGTACTTCAAGTGATGCAAAGAAGTAGAAAAATTAGTCTTTCAGATTTTCAGATTTAAAAAGTCTTATTTCCAGGCACTCTTCCCTCTAGGAATAGCAGGGTTTAAGACAGAATAAATGACCTGAAGTTTCTGCAATTAACAGTTAAGGCCAGGTGCTGCCATTCATGTCTGTAATCCCAGAACTTTGGGAAGCCAAGACAGGAGGATCACTTGAGCCTGGGCAACATGTCAAAACCCACTTTCTGCAAAAAAATACAAAAAACTAGCCGGGCATGGTGGCTTAGACCTGTAATCCCAGCACTTCGGGAGGCTGAGGTGGGAGGATCACCTGAGGTTAGGAGTTCAAGACCAGCCTAGCCCAAATGGTGAAACCCTGTCTCTACTAAAATACAAAAATTAGCCAGGTAGTGGTGGCATATGCCTATAATCCCAGCTACTCAGGAGGATGAGGCAGGAGAATTGCTTGTAACTTGGGAGGTGGAGGTTGCAGTGACCTGAGATCCTGCCATTGCACTCTAGCCTGGGTGACAAAAGTGAAACTGCATCTCAAAAAAAAAAAAATTAGTCATGTGTAATGGCACGTGCCTGTAGTCCCAGCTACTTGGGAGGCTGAGATGGGATAATCACTAGAGCCTGGGAAGTCAAGGCTGCAGTGAGCAGCGATCGTTCCTTGGAGGCCAGCCTGGCGACAGATTGAGAACCTGTCTAAAACACAGTTCGGCAAGCAACATCAGAACTCTACCACCTTTCTAAGGTAACTGGAGAATTCTTACTCTCAAAACACTGTAATTAATGATGACAAAAATAGAGTAAAACAACAGTCTTGGTATTTCATGCTTATTTTGCTAATATTCACGTTAGACATAGTATCCAACATTTTCTAAACTTTGTTCTGTTGCTGATCAGCCTAAGAGGTCCAAGACTGAGGTTATACTGTCCTTCTCAATTCAGCATCTTAGAGTACAATGATGGTAGAAGATTCTGATTAAAATAAATGATCTTATAGTAGGAGGAGTCAGGCTACAATATAATTGAATTAACCTTGAAAGTCTATAGGAAATCTAGCTCTGATAAAATGAAGGTGCTCAGATTCTAGTACAAGAAATGGGAATTGGGCCTGGGCACGTCACTCTTCCTTTCCTCCCTTACTTAGTCCTTCTCTTATTTCATCTTTCAGTGTACATTTACTCCTCTCAGACTAAGAGGACTCCATGTGACCACTGGAAGGAGAAATACAAATGACCCAAAATATAAGAGAATATAGTAAAATTTACAAATAATCCAAGAAATAGAAATTAAAACAAGATATCTCAAAGAGTTTTAAGGGAAGGGATGTTGTTGGAATACTTTCCAAAACTCTGCATGATTTAGGTAAATCTCAAGACACGAATGAGTCTGATTTCTGACTCTGAAGATCATTAAAATAACAGTATTACAAAAAATATAATGAAAAAAATCACAGTTAAATTTTTTTAGGGGAAGAGAGGTTAGGCCCTATGACAGATATGGTAAACTGGCTTGTTCAGTTTGTATTCTATAGTCCTTCTTCCAGTTTATCTCTTGTATTACAGAGGCAGGAAAGCTACATCTGAAATTTCCCATATTATCTTGCAGCTAGGCTTCTAGATATAAATTAGGGTTTCCCCAGGTAGGTGTACTGCATGAGAGATTTGGAAGGTGGAAGAGAAGCAGAAGTCCACTTCTTGCTCCTTTGGCTTTTGTTTCTTTTTTTTTTTTTTTTTTTTTTTAAATAAAGGCAAGGTCTCAAACTGTCACCAAGGCAGAGTGAGGTGGCCTCATCATAGCTCATTAGAGCCTTGAACTCCTGAGTTTAAACAATCCTCCTGCCTCAGCCTCCTGAGTAGCTAGGGCTACAGGTGCATGCCATCATGTCCAGCTAATTCAAAATTATATTTTGTAGAAACAAGGTCTCACTATGTTGCCCAGGCTTGTCTGAAATTGCTGGCCTCAAGTGATCCTCCTACTCCTGGACTTGTTCTTTCACTTGTCCATTTGTTCTCTCATTCCTTCTCTCTTTTTTTTTTTTTTTTTTTTGCTATGAAACAAAGCTGTGGAAGCAAAACATTTCTATAACAGTATTCTAATATTGACTGTCCAGCTTCTTGGTAACACAGCTGCGGTTGTGGTAGAAATAGTGGAGAGACTTCAACTTCCAATACCAACGTATCACTTTGTTAGGTTACTGAGAGGCAGATGTGGTGATGGCTTCTAATTCCTGGATTGTAACTATAGTCATTATCACGTGTTCTTGCCTTCATGCGCACAGCAACTTTGATAGAGCTTGATACTGTAGGCCTTCCAACAATAATCTAACCACTAATTCCCTCTGTTAAATTCCTTTCTGGTTATGGTACATAGACAGGTTTCTGTTTTCTGCAGTGGTACTAGTCTATGGCCTGTTAGGAACCAGGACCGCACAGCACTGGTACTGGTCCCTGGCCTCTTAGGGACACAGCCCACAGCCAGCGGGCAGGTGGGCCTGTGGATGAGTGAGCATTACTAACTGAGCTCGCCTCCTGTTAGATCAGTGGCAGATTAGATTCTCATAGGAGCAGGAACCCTATCGTGAACTGTGTGAGGGATCTAGGTTGCGTGCTCCTTATGAGAATCTAATGCCTGATGATCTGAGGTGGAACAGTTTAATCCTGAAACTATCCCCCATCCGTGGCAAAACTGTCTTCCATGAAACCAGTCCCTGTTGCCAGAAACCAGTCACCGTGCATTAGGAGGTATGGCTGACACAGTACTTAGTATCTAGAAGTAGGGCTGACTTAGCAAAACCTGAAATATGTTCCACCGGCTGGGTAATCAAGTGGTAGATGGCAAGAAAACATTGTGCCCAACAAGCTTTTAGCTCTTCAAAAGAAGGCCTTTCTCAGTCCGTGGCCTGAGATCTAAGTTGAATGAAAGTGGTAATAGTAGAGGAGGGGGTTATAGTTCTCACAGGTGGTAAAGCCCAATGGCTGCCCCAAGCCTTTCCCAAGAAGAATCCCCCAACAAGAGTTACAATTTAGCTGGACGTGGTGGCACATGCCTGTAGTCTCAGCTACTCAGGAGGCTGAGGTGGGAGGATCGCCTGAGCCATGAGTTGGAGGCTGCAGTGAGTTATGATGGTAACACAGCATTCCAGCCTAGGCAACAGTACAAGACCCTGTCTCAAAAAAAAAAAAAAAAAAAAAAAAAGTTGTGGCTTTAGATACAGGAATGCAATTACTAACAAATGGTAGCCCTACAGGGAAAGAATTCAGACAACAAACACCCAAACCTCTCTGGCACCCTTTCCTCCATCCTCTGATCTGCAGGTCCTTCCCACTTGGCTGAACCCAGATGGAACTCAGAGGACAAGGGAAAACAGGTAGATCCAGTCTATAATGATCAGGGTGGAATTATGTGTCTGAGGGACACATGGAGAAAAATAACCACCAGTGATAACATCAATCCTTCAACTATACACTTGGGTATTAAA
The DNA here is from genome assembly GCA_963573385.1 of Cacajao melanocephalus. Taxonomy (NCBI): domain Eukaryota; kingdom Metazoa; phylum Chordata; class Mammalia; order Primates; family Pitheciidae; genus Cacajao; species Cacajao melanocephalus. The sequence continues at coordinate 11,510 of CAUYLG010076594.1, forward strand.
TAAGAAATAAAAATGGAACTTACACAACTGTGAGACAAACTACATTTCAAAACTTATGTGATACAACTAAAGCAGTACTCAGGGAAATTTATAGCCTTACAAGTTATTTGGGGAATTTATGTTTTTAACTCAAGAAGCTAAAGAAAACAGAAAAAAAAAAAAAAAAACCAGCAAAACAAACACAAATAGATGAATGGAAATAGATAAAACTAGAAATTAAAAAAAAAATTAAAACCACAAACACATTCAATAGAACTGATCAAACAAAACCAGCAACTAGTTCTTTGAAAAGTCTATCTGGGGCCAGGCACAGTGGCTCACGGCTGTAATCCCAGCACTTTGGGAGGTGGAGGTAAAAATGGAACTTACACAAGTTCACAAATCACCTGAGGTAACGAGTTCAAGACCAGCCTGGCCAACATGGTGAAAACCCATCTCTACTAAAAATACAAAAATTAGCTGGGTATGGTGATCGGTGCCTGTAATTCCAGCTACTTGGGAGGCTGAATTGGGAGAACTGCTTGAACCCGGGAGGGGAGGCTGCAGCGAGCCAAGATCATGCCTTTGCACTTCAGCCTGGGCCACAAGAGTGAAACTCTGTCTCAAAAAAAAGAAAATCTATCTGGTAAGTTGATACTCCAGCACATCTACGCAAAACAAAAAGAAAAACATAGCAACAATAAGATCAATTCGTGCTATAAATGAAACTAAAAATTAAAAGACTACTAAGAATATATCAATAATTTTGAAAACTTAGATAAAAAGCAATTTGCTGGAAAAATTTAATAAAAGGTAACATTTACTGAGTGTTTACAATGTGTCAGGCATTTATCTAAGTAATTCAATATAAGTCATTTAATACTCAAAATTACCTTATGAGATAGAGACTGTTATTTCTATTTAATATGGAGAAAAATGAAGCTCAGACAAGTTAAGTAACCTGCTCAAAGTCACATTAACTAATAAATAGCTGATGTAGGATTTCTTAGGCCATCCAGGTCCAGAGCCCATATCTTTAACTATATTACACTGCCTTTCCGAATAAAAAAGTTACCAAAATAGAAAACTGTAACTGAGCAATAACCATAGAAGAAATTGAACTGATAGACAACATTGAGTCTCTTTTCCCCAGATAAGGCCAATTTAGCTATATTCTAAAGAAACAGATAATTCTCATTTTGTAAAATCAGGCCTAGAGCACAGAACGAGATGCGAAGTTGCCTGACTCATGTAGAAGGCAAACAATAAATGTTCACAGATTGGAAGATTCAATATTGTAAAGATGTTAAGTTTCCCCAAATTAATTTATAGCTTCAAAGCTATTTCAATCAAAGTCTCAGTAGGATTTTTTTTTTTAACTAAAACTGATAGGCTGATTCTAAAATTTATATGAAAATATAATGGTCCAAGAATATCCAAAGGTAACCTTGGAGAAAAACACAGCTGAAGGGTCTTATGCTATCAGACAGTAAAACCCATTTTTAAAATTATAGTAATTAAAATAACGTGGTATCAACACAAGAACAGAAAAAATGATCCATGGCAAAGAAGAAAGGGTCTAGAAAGAGAGCCACACATAAAAGGTACCCTGATTTATGACAAAGGCAACACTACAGTTCAGTGGGGAAAAAATGATTTCTTCAGTAAATGGTGCCAGGTCAACCGAACATCCATATGGGAAAAAAAAAACTGTTGATCTTCACTTGTTACCATACAAAAATCAGTACCAGATGGATGACAGATCTAAATGTGAAAACGTCAAATAAAGCCTTTAAAGAAAATATATTTAAGACCTTAGAGTAGGCAAATATTTTTTTAAACAGCACTAATCATAAAAGAGTAAGGTTCAATTGGATTATAATAAAGAGCTTCTGTTCATTGAAGGACACAATTAAGAGAGTGCAGAGGCCACATACAGCCAAAGATAAGATATATGAGGTATATACAGTTGTCTCTGTATTCATGGAGAATTGTTCACAGGTCCAGGGCAAATACCCAGTTCATGGATGCTCAAGTCCCTTATATAAAATGGCACAGTATTTGCATATCACATACACATATTCTCCCACATACTTTAAATCGTCTTTAGATTATTTGTAATACCCAATACAATGTGAACACTATGTAAATACTTGTCATCCTGTATAGTTTTTTACTTGTATTATTTTTTGAATATTTTTGAGTATTTATTTATTTATTTATTTAGAGATATGGTCTCACTCTGTCACCCAGGCTGGAATACAGCGGTTTAATCATAGCTCACTGCAACCTCAAATTCCTGGGCTCAAGCAATCTTCTGCCTTAGTCTCTGGGGTAGCTGGCATTATAGGCCTGCATCACCACGCCTGGTTAATTTTTTTTTTTTTTAATATGCAGGGTCTCACTAATGTTGACGGTCTCAAACTCCTGGCTTCAAGCAGTACTCCTGCCTTGGCCTCCCAAAGTGCTGGGATTATACGCATGAGCCACCTTGCTGGGCCTGAGTATTTACTTTTTTTTTTTTTTGAGGTGGAATCTCACTCTGCCACCCAAAGCAATCTCTGCCTCCTGGGTTCAAGCGATTCTCATGCCTCAGCCTCTGGAGTAGCTGGGACTACAGGTGCAAGCCACTACTCCTGGCTAGTTTTTACATTTTTTAGTAGAGATGGGGTTTTGACATGTTGGCTAGGCTGGTCTCCAACTCCTGGCCTCAAGTGATCCAGCTAGCTCAGCTTTCCAAAGTGCTGGGATTACAGGTGTGAGCCACAGTTGGTGAATCTGCAGATGTGGAACTCTCAGCTAAGGAGGGCCAACTGCATATCTAACAAAGAACTTGTATCCAGTATATGTAAATAATTCCTTCAAATCAGTAAGAAAAAGAGACAACCCAGTAAAAAAATATGCAAGAAATTTGACATGGCTTCACAAAGTGGATATACCATTGGCCAATAAACACATTAAAAATCTTAACTTCTTTATCAAGGAAATACAAATTAAAACCTCAAAGAGATACCAGGACATAACCACTAAAATGATAAAAAGAAAAAAGACTCAAATTAGCAAGTGTTGGTGAGCATGTGGGGCAATGGGACCTCTCAGACATCCCTGGCTGGAGTATAAATTGGTATAACCACTTTGGAATAAAGTTTGGCAATGTCTACGGAAATATTTATGTATTTCCTATGACCCAGCAATTCATTCCTACATTTATATCCACCAGAAATATGTTTAACCAAACACATACAAAAAGGTTCACAGTAGCACTACTTTAAAGCTGGGAACTACTCAATAACCATCAAGAGAATGAATGAATTTAAAAATGATCATATATTCACATGGAATATTATGCAGAAATAAAAATTGTCATGTAACAGTATGGACGGATCTCACAAATAAAGCCAGAGAGAAAAAAGAGAGCATATAAATGGAAATTCACAGTGTCTAAACAATAAAAATAGACAAAATTAATCTAGGTTATTATGTCTAAACAGTGGTCATTTTATGGCAAGGAGTAGTGACGGAAAAGGTCCAGGAGGGAGCATCTGGTGTGCTGGTGATGTTGTTTCTTTTTTCATTTTTTAGGGGCAGGGTCTGGCTCTGTCTTTCAGGCTGGAGTGCAGAGGTGCGATCATGGCTCACTGCAGCCTTTACCTCCCCAGGCTCAAGCCTTCTGAGTAGCTGGGACTACAGGCATGTGCTACCATGCCCAGCTAATTTTTGTATTTTTTGTAGAGGTAGCGTTTCACCATATTGTCCAGGCTGGTCTCAAACTCCTGGGTTCAAGGGATCCATATGCCTCAGCCTCCCTAAGTACTAAGATTACAGGTGTGAGCCATCATGCCCCTCCCATCCTGTTTCTTGATCTGGGCGCTGGTTACATGGGTGTGCTCAACATGTGAAAATATAAACGTATGCACACTTGTGATTTGTGCCCTGTCCTTACACAAATTATACTGCAATAAAAATTGTGCATAACAAAAAGCAAATAACAAACTGGAAATTTTTCTATAAGCATGACAAAGGCTTCAAAATATATGAAAAACTCATTCAAGTCAATTTTTTAAAAGCTAGCATCTAATAAGAAAATGGGCAACACATATGAAGAGAAATGTTCAAGCAAAGAAATAAAAATGGCTAATGTATATTAAAATGTAAAATTAAAATGTAAATTAAAACAACAGAATGTTATTTCCGCCTATCAAATTAGCAAAGATTAAAGAAAGCTTTTAAGGCTGTTGCTGAGGATTTGGTGAAACCAATACTCTCTTATTCTTAATGGAAACCTGAATTGGTATAACCTTTCTGCATAAGTCTTAAATGTTCATATTTTTTGATCCACTAGTCCTACTTCTAAAAATTGTTCTGAGGAAAATCAGAGTTAGAATTAAATATAGACCTGTATCAGTGTTGATTACAATGGTATTTTGAAAAAAGTAAAGGTTATAATATGATACACATGAGGGGATAGTATAATATTACTGTTTTTAAAGAATGATGAATGGGAAAACATTCATGATAAAGTCAAGTGAAAAATATATACAAAATTCTATGTGGTATACCTTTTGTGTTAAAAAAAAGTCACACAAACATTGTATCTTAATATAGAGGCTAAAAAAATTACACACAAACACACATTTGCATAGAAATAAAGTCTATAAGAACACATTACATACTGTTAATAGTGGCCATCTTTGGGTGGTGGGATAATGGATGATTTTAATTTGGGAGCTTATTTTCCACAATAAAATGTTCCTTAAGCATATATTACTATTATACCCAGGAATCAAAAATAATGAGTAAAAAATAATACATCCATCAGTTACCCTTACTCTAGAAATCTATTTCTCTCTCCTTCAACGACCACATTTAATCTATAAACATTGCCTAGATTTTAACTTAGAAACGTCTGTCCAAGCCATTATTCCATTACTTATTCTCCATTTCCAAAATTCCGGCCCTTGTCTTCCCTAATGAACGCCACATACCTAGAATCTTCGTTTCGGTAAAATGGCCACATTTTCCACTGCTTCTACATTTTCGCCACACCAAGCTACTTTACATAGCCACCCTCCTCCACACCCCGCCCCCTAAAAATGCACACCAGGTACTTTCACACTTCCTAAGCTTGGCATACTCAGTTCTACTTCCCCGTAATGTATTTTCTCCTGTTGGTTTTTCTAATCCAATTCATTGATTCACCTCGGATATCGCGTACTGGGTGTAGACTCTGGGTGGCCGCAAGAACAGAAATTAATCCTTCAATGACAGTTTGTACATATTTCAACATTTAACATTGTGTCCTGTCTGTGCCCCGCTTTCTCGCTGTATGGCACGAGCCATTTCATTTTTAAATTTTCTTAAAATCTAGTTGGATGAATGAAAGTAAAGCGTACATATGCAATACATGTATGTACAGGGGTGCGAGTTTTGACCTGTGTCTGATAGAAAAATGGCATCAGAAACACTTGCCCGATTTTTTCCATTCAAGATGGCAGAGAACGTCTTAAAATAGTCCCACACAAAAGCATCCACATCTAGAGTCTCGAGTCTGAAGAACAAGCTACACCTAGCGCAAGAGCAAAGGACAAAAGAATCGAATCTAGATGCTGAGTGGCCCCGGCCCTAACCACCCACAGTAGGTCCCCCATATAGACTTTAAACCGTGTTAGAAAACGGGCACCTGCTGCCTTCATTCCGAGGGCCACGCCTTGATGGTGAACAGTGACCTGAAGCACTTCTGGATACTGACCCAAAAAAAATCGTGGATGGAAAAGGAGGAGGCTAAGCTGTATCTAAAACGCACGATTCGGCCCCGCCCCAGCCGGGTGCAGTCCCCCCGCGGCGCGTCCATTCCAGGGAAGGAAGAGACGCGGCTCCAGCCCAGGGCCTGGCAACCCGGCACCGTCTGGGAATTCTGGGTGGGCCCGAGATAGAGGCCGGCCACGGCCAGGGCGCCTCAGGCTACACCTGTCAGGCGACAGCGGGCACTAGGCCCCGAAATCGCTGGGGTTCGGTGGTCGGGGCCAGCGGGAGCGCGTCATCCAATCCTTTGCCCCGGGCACGCCTTGCCTCCTAGCTTTCCGTCTCACCCTTCTCAAACAAAGGCAATCCACACCCACCGCCATTTTCCCCTTACCTCAAAAACCACCTCTTCGTCAAACTCCGGTGTCATCCTTCTCCTCCATGCCACCCGCCTCAGCACGATGGGAAATGAAGGCGGGAGAACAGGCGGCACAGACGCTCCAGCTTCTGCCTGTTCCCGTGGGTCTAGAAAACTACAATTCCCAACATGCCGCACCGTTCACGCCCCCTTTTCGAGTCCGCTTATTGGAGCAGACAGTGAGCGTGTGAGCGGGAGGGGCGGGAGCGAGCTGAAGCGCCAGCCCTCCGATTGGAGGAGGCTAGCGCTTTTGTCTGCCTTTTACGGCTGCGGCTAGCAGGGGGCGCCCGGAGCAAGGCTGATTTTTGTAGCTCCAGCAGGGCACGCGCCAGCGGAGCCGCGGAGAGCACTGCTCGTGCCCGCGCCTGGCCGTCCGCCTGGAGCTCGGCGGGGCGGCGCTCGTGCTCGCCCGCCCGCCCGCCCCCGGCGGCTCGCGCCCGGGAGCGCCTCAGGGTCGCTGAAGCTGGCCGCATCCTTTGTGCGGCGCTCAGGCTGCGCCACTGGGCGGAGGGACGGAATGTGGGCGCTGCGGGGGCTTTTCTCTTCTGCCCAAACTGTGGGAACAATGGACTGAAAGGGGAACATGGATTGAAGGGCGCGAGTGGGGAAGCGAGTCGCACCGGGGAATCATGACTTCTGCCGCCGGTAAGTGACGGCGCTCACGCTGCCGCTGGAAAGTTTGGCGAGCGCTGCTCGGCTTGGGCTCGCGAGCAACTTTCTCCGCCGGGTACACGAGTTGTGTGCCCCGTACCTTTGCCGAGCAGCTCGGCAAGTGCGAAGCTAATGGGGTTCGCTGCGGGATTTCTCGTCTCTTCCTGCCCAAAGGGGCTGTTGGAAACCCGGGATCTCTCGGGACCTCCCTTCCAAGAGAGACTGGGCTGGGGGCTCTGCACCAGGTGAAACGCGGCGTGTAAAGGGCGTTCTCTCATCTCTCCAGCAGTGCGAGGACTTCGCCTTTGCGTGTGAAAATAGAGTCCCATGTTAAGAAATCAGTTATTCTAGGCAAAGGCAGTGTTCTCAGAGTGTTCGTCTTGGCCACTAAGTGAGTCGCTTTCAACCTTGTATCCGCTGGTAAACCTTTACCCATATTAAAGAGGTGTAGACGTTGTCCTGTCCTGGTGGTTTTACCTCTATTACCTGAGAAGCAGAGGAGTTGAGCTTGTTGATGGTATTTTTTTTTTTTTTGCTCGTCTGCACCCAATTAAGGATTTTTTGTTTGTTTGTTTCTACCTGATTAGGGTAAACAAAGCCTTATTTGCCTCCCATAGTTCCTTCCCCTTCATCCAAGTGACAAAACCTCTATCTTTGTGTGGATTTTCAGCAATTCTAGATTGCTGTGTTTCTGAACATTTTTAAGGAACAATTTCTGTTTTACAAAATAATTACCAAAGTGGTGTTAAATTTACTTTATAAGTACATAGGTTAATTTTTAAACCAAAACTTATGTATTAAGTAGTGTTATGGATTCTTTTACGTTTTTGCCCACGTTGAAACAAACTTTCATTAGAAATTTTATAGTGAAATAGTTTAAAGCTTCCTCTCAAAGTTACTTCTAGAATCAGCACTTAAGTATCAGATTAAATTTTCATTGCTTTTCTTGGCATTTGTTTAAAATTCCTGCAACTTGAAACTGTCAAACAGCACTCAAATGTTCTGATTTGTATTATTTCTAAAGCCTAGAGTTATTGCAGTGTTGCATTGCTCCGTGTGATCAAATTACAACTAACGAAACAAGAAGTTAGCCAATAGGAAAAGAAAGCAAGAAGTAGGTGTTGTGTGGGGCTTTCCTTTTTGATGTTATATGTACTTATATGAGATATCTTTATAAACTCTCTTTTCTTTACCAAAGGGAGGCTTTATACTTACATAAGGTAAATTATTTCCATCCTAAATTTCTATGCCTTACCTTCGTTCAAGAAAATGATTTAAATTAAAAGTGGATGGAAATTTTAAAATCCTTCGAGCCAGTTTTAATTCTTCCCTTTTTGGAGGTGTCAAATGTATTTAAAGTAACCACATTTTATGTGTACCAGTTTTCAATTCCAGACCTAACAGTTTATAAGGAACAGGCACAGAAGCATGTAATTTGACATTTATGTAAACCCAGTTTCTAGGGCCCAGACTGGAAGTTCATGATTCTTTCATTTGAATTATCCTAACATAATGCAAGCTATTTTTGTATTTTATCAACTTTACAATTAAATAAATCCACAGAGATTTTTGTGGTGTTTAAAGTGGGACACTTCCTGTGCCTAGCTGAGTTGGTTGGTTTTTAGCATGGCTGGCTGAGAAGCATTAACTACTTTTTTACTCATCCATCTGTTGGATTTATTATAATTCTTTCTGGTGTCTAGATGGGGAATATGGAAGAGAACTGGGGTTTTATTTCCACCCATTCTTGTAAAATTATGTATGCATAGTTCTTACAAGCTGATTATGGTGCTTTATGGGAACAGTAGTCAAATTCATTAAAACTTTTTAGGAAAGTTATTTGAAGATAGGGGAGGGGATTTTTGTTTTTGAATCTAATCTGTGGTATTTGGAAGGGTTGATTTAATTTAAGAAAATAAGAGGAATGATGTAGAACATCTAGGTTAAATGTATCCTGCAGAAAAGCTTGCTTTGTTCTTCTGCATCTATAAAAGAATCTGCCCTTAGTGGAGATTTTAGAATTAATTTAAGCTGTATATCAAAAAGGAGAGGGCGGGCACTGTGGCTGATGCCTGTAATCCCAGAACTTTGGGAGGCTGAGGCGGGCAGATCACTTGAAGTCAGGGGTTCGAGACCAGCCTGGCCAACATGGCAAAACCCTGTCTCTACTAAAAATACAAAAATTAGCTGGGTGTGGTGGCATGCGCCTATAGTCCCAGCTACTCGGGAGACTGAGAAGAAAATCACTTGAGCCTGTGAGGCAGAGGTTGTGGTGAGCCGAGATCGCACCACTGCACTCCAGTCTGGGTGACAGAGCAGGACTCTGTCTCAGGAAAAAAAAAAAAAAAGGAAAAGAAAGAAGGAGAGAGAATTATAGGTGTGTATTTTGTGTCTTTTTGAACATGTACCAGGTCACTCTCTCATTGTCTGTGCTTTGCATTTTGGCTGGTCCAGTAGCCAGAGAGTGTACACATGAACCACAGCCATCTGTGTGTAACAGATGACGTATATGTTTGTAATAGTAAAATGGTACTAGTGCTTTACTTTCTTACCTTATATTTCCCTGGAGCCAAACAGCTGTGTAAATAAAAGATTTGCTGCTTTGCTCTAAGAAGCGTTGGATCTGACTGTTGATACATTATTAAGATCCAAAGGTGCTAGATTCGTTGCCAAACATCATGCACTTATTTCAAGTTTGACATTGGAGCAGACCATAATATAATTGCTTATTATTTTTTGTGTTGTGTTTCTTCCAAAATAGAGCCATGAAAAAATAATAATGAAGGATTTCAAATATTGGTATACCAGTGACTTAGTTGAACACTTGTTCTTATTAATAATTAAGGAATTATTCAATAATCCTATTGAAGTTGATTCCTGCTAACTTTTCAAAATATTATTATATATTAAAATGGATGTAAAGTTTTTTGTATGTGATTATTTTTAAAGAAGGTATTTTTCTGTTTTGGAGACATATTAAAGAGTATGTGTGCCAGCGTGGTGGCTCACGCCTGTAATCTCAACACTTTGGGAGGCTGAGGCGGGTGGATCACAAGATCAGGAGTTTGAGATGCCAAGATAGTGAAACCCCATCTTTACTAAAAATACAAAAATTAGCAGGGCATGGTGGCAGACATCTGTAATCCCAGCTACTGGGGAGGCTGAGGCAGGAGAACTGCTTGAACATGGGAAGCTGAGGTTGCAGTGAGCCAGGCTCATGCCTTTTCACTCCAGCCTGGGCGATAAAGTGAGAGCGACTTCGTCTCAAAGAAAAAAAGAACAAAAACAAACAAAAAAAACAAGTATGTGTATGTGGCAGCTCTGATTATTCCCAGGCCCTGTTTTTAGCACTGGAATACATCAGTGAATGAGACAAAGTGCTTGTCCTTCTGAGACTTGCATCTTGTGCTAAAGACAGTCAAAGGTGCACTGAAAAAACATCAATGCAGGATAAAGAGGCCACAGCACATCAAGGTTCTCCTGAAATGAGTGTCTTAGAAGTTATCATCTCAGATTCCTATAGGCTTTACAAGCCTGTTTGACTCCCCCATTTATAAGGAAGGAAAGTGAGGCAGCCAGGTCTGCACAAAGCCCACAATTAGGTTAGCCAGCTCCCTGAGTTACGTCTTTGACTTCCTCCAATACACAGTTAACTAACAGTGGTAAGCCCAAGTTCATGGTTACTAATTGAATTCAGTGAGTATGCGTTGAGGGCTTTATATACGTAATACTGCTTTGCTATATTTATTGGGAATCAACTCCAGCTCATGTGTAGTTAATTGAATTTCTATGACACTAGAACAGGAATTTATATCTCTTGGGAGCAGATTTGTATACAAAACATATTTTTAAAAAAGAGTAAAATTGGTACCTGAGATTTTTAAAAAATGGTATTTAAATGACCCTGAAGCTTCTGACAAGGTTCTAAGATTCAGAAAGTAAGAGATTAATTTGATGAGATGAAGTTTTTTTTCCCACTATGGTAAAATAACATGTAAAATAAATTTACCATCTTACTCATTTTTAAGTGTGTAGTTCAGAAGTGTTAAGTATGTTCATGTTGTACAGCCAATCTCAAGAACTTTTCATTTTACAAAGCTAGTATTTGTTTTTCATAGAGATGGGGTCTCACTGTGTTGCCTAGGCTGGTCTCCAATTCCTGAGCTCAAGCAGTCCTCCCACCTTGGCCTCCCAAAGTGCTGGGATTACAGGCATGAGCCACTATGCCAGGCTGCCAAAACTAATTTAAAAAAAATTCTTTTAAAAATCTCAGAGGTAGGATGTTTTGAGATTGGTTACAGAAATAAAATCAACTTGACAGTCTGTCAGTTTTTATTGAGTAAGATGGGCAGTTGGGAAGAGGCCTAAGGCATTCATCCTTTCTCTTAATACTTGACTTGATAAATGGAGGGTTAATCTGATGGACATTTACAGCAAGCTTTATCACCTCTAGGCTTTGAAGGGTTTTACAGTTGTTTTCTGCCTAAAAAACTCTTATAAAACTAACTATGCTTATTTAACAGCTAACTGAAATTATGTAGTATAGGAATTTGTGTTATTTTGAAAATTTTTTTTAATTGATAATGATATTATACCTAGAAATTGAGTGAGAAGACATGTATCATCATATTACCTTTATCTCACACATAGAAGGAGAGATTTAGGGCATTCATCCTTCGTTGGTAAAAGGAAGTAGAGCACCCTACTCCTCCTTTTTTAAAAAAACTCAATTCCATGTAATAGCCTCCCAAGTGTCATGACTGATTTCCTTTGTTCAAAAGGAAGTCATCACCAAATGAAATATCAGAGCCCCTGTATTTTCAAGTAATTAAACAATGTCCAGTAGTCCTTTGCAGCAGATATTTTGAAAAGTTTTTTTCAGCGAATGAAGTTTTTATTAATGTTAGATCCTGTCAAAGGAACAAATGTAAACATAAAAGATAAAATATTTTTTATCTCACATCTCCTTGGGTAGATATGGTCTATAACATGACAGTGGAGATGAAAGAACGTAAAGGAACTTACAGATATACAGCCTTTATTTATCTTTTCGTTTTATAGGTCTTTTGTATGAAGCTTTTACTAGGTTCCCGTAGTATAGGAGCAGATCTGTACTGATACAGCGTGTAAAATGGGTGTTAAATGTCTAGGAAGAATTACTACATTAGAAATTGTGGTTATTTTTTAAATGTATTAGAACAGTGGTTATTAATGAAGGATAAACAACATAATCACCTGTGGAACTTAAAAGATATACAGATGTCCAGGATCTATCCCCAGAAACTCTGATTAATTCACTTTTGGGTAGAGCCTAGACATGTGACTTTTTAAAAAATACAGCTCCATGAAGGAATATAATGAAAATTACAATCAATAACTCTTGTAGAAAAAAATACTAGCTTTATTTTGAGCCTTAAATAATACCAAAGAATTAATTTTCAGTTTTTAAGTTAGAAACTTTCTGATCTCTGTCTTCCTTTTTTAAGATTGTTTCGGGGTTCTATTGAGGTAAACAGATCATTGATAAATGCATTTATATAACTCTATTATATTATCCTTGAGGTAGGAGACTACTACTGCTTATTCTTATGAGAAATGTAAAGCATTGTATCCTACATCTAACTTAGGCAAATTCAACTGTCAGCACTTGGCAAATGAATTGAAGAACTACTATATGGGTCCCAAAATGAAGTCAGTTATTTCATTTAGTGTCGGTGAAAGATATGGTAGTCAGTTCCAAAGTTGGAGAAAAAACTGTATTGGATTTATTTTAAAATGTACAATAGATCCAAAGCTGTGTATGGAATTGAAGGATAATTTAAGGAATTTTCAGGAGTAACATTGATACTATATGATGTAACATACTCTACTTAGTAAAATGCAAGTTCATATTGTTAAAAGTAGAAAATGCTATCAAATGTAATCATGTATTATCTTGTGCTTTGGTTATTTTGACATCAAATTATTATTTTTTCCTTTCTAGAGATTAAGAAGCCACCAGTGGCCCCCAAGCCCAGGTTTGTTGTGGCGAATAATAAGCCAGCTCCACCTCCTATTGCACCTAAACCTGACATTGTGATTTCTAGTATTCCACAGTCAACAAAGAAAATGAAACCAGCAATAGCCCCAAAACCAAAAGTCCTGAAGAGCTCACCTGTTCGAGATGTTGGGCAGTCGCCATCAAGGAAAATCATGGTGAATCTGGAAGGGTATAAACAGGAATTATCTGAAAGTACTGACAACTTTAATTGTAAATATGAAGGCGATCAGAGCAGCGATTATATTTTACCAATGTGTTCCTGCGTTTCTGAATGTATCCATAAGCTTGGCCATAGAGAGAATTTGTGTGTAAAACAGCTTGTTTTAGAGCCCCTGGAAATGAATGAAAATTTAGAAAACAGTAAAATTGATGAGTTTTTGACTATAAAAACTAGGAGTAAATGTGATTCATGTGGTGAAAAGGCCAAGAACCATGGTGGGGTCATTTTAAAGGCAAGCATCCTAGAAGAGAAGCTCAAAGATGCCTTAATACACCGAATGCCACCTTTTATTTCCTCACAGAAGCACAGGCCCACAGACAACCCAGAAATGAATGGTGACTGTAATTCAAATGAACAATTCAGACTTGAATTGGCAGATTTGTCACCTTCTCCATCCAGCTTTGAAAAAGTTTCTGATCATCACAGTTGCCACTTACAGCTTCCTAGTGATGAATGTGAAAATTTGGAAACTTCCCAGGATGACAGTGCAAAAAGCAATAATTGCTTTCAGTCATCTGAGCTAGAGGCTCTGGAAAATGGGAAAAGGAGTACTTTTATATCTTCAGATGGAGTTAGTAAGACATCAGAAGTCAAAGAACTTGGTCCCTTAGAAATTCATTTAGTACCATATACCCCCAAATTTCCAACTCCCAAGCCCAGAAAGACACGAACTGCTCGTCTATTACGCCAAAAGTACGTAGATACTCCTAGTGAAAGCACTGAAGAACCAGGGAATTCAGACAGTAGCTCTTCCTGTCTTACTGAAAATCGTTTGAAAATCAGTAAAATCAGTGTTCTTCATCAGAATGTTTTGTGTAAGCAGGAACAGGTGAATAAAGTGAAGCTAGGAAATATAAGTGAATTGAATGTGGAATCTAACAGTGACACACAGGACTTAATGAATTCACAAAAAGCCACGTGTCATGAAACATCTTCCTTTGAAAAAATAGCACCTTCTTTTGATACAGACTCTAATTTGAGTTCTGATAGCACAACTGTAGATGGTTCTAGTATGTCGCTTGCTGTGGACGAAGGGACCAGTTTTATAAGATGTAGTACTCTATCTATGAGCCTGCCTAAGCAGCTCAAATTAACTTGCAATGAACATTTGCAATCTGGGAGAAACCTGGGAGTTTCTGCCCCTCAAATGCAAAAGGAATCTGTTATAAAAGAGGAAAGTTCCCTACGAATTGTCCCCAAAAAACCTCAGAGACACAGCTTGCCTACTACAGGAGTGCTTAAAAAGGCTGCCTCCGAGGAGCTTGTGGAAAAAAGTTCTTATCCTTCCATTGAAGAAAAAAGTTCAGAGAAGGGTCTAGAAAGAAATCACCTTCAGCATTTGTGTGCCCAAAACCGTGGTGTGTCATCCTCCTTTGATAAGCCTAAGCGGGCTTCAGAAAAACCAGTGTGGAAATTGCCTCATCCTATTTTACCCTTTTCAGGGAACCCAGAATCCTTAAAGTCTGTCACCATATCCTCAAACAGTGAGCCTTCAACAGCCCTAACCAAGCCCAGAGCAAAATCATTATCTGCTGTGGATATGGAAAAGTGCAGTAAGCCTTGCAAAGACTCTACAAAGAAAAACTCTTTTAAAAAGTTGCTCAACATGAAACTGTCCATCTGCTTCATGAAGAGTGACTTTCAGAAATTTTGGTCCAAAAGTAGCCAACTTGGAGACACCACCGCAGGCCACCTCTCTGGTGGGGAGCAGAAGGGGATTGAAAGTGATTGGCACGGCTTGTTGGTAGGAGAGGAGAAGAGAAGTAAACCCATGAAGGCGTATTCTACAGATAACTATATCCTGGAATCTCAAAAGAAGAGGAAGAAGTCTCGGGGCCAGACCAGTGCGGCTAATGGCCTGAGAGCTGAGTCTTTGGATGACCAAATGCTCTCCCGGGAGTCATCATCTCAGGCACCTTGCAAATCTGTTACAAGCCCCTGTGCACCAGAGTATGAAAATATACGCCATTATGAGGAAATACCAGAGTATGAGAACTTGCCGTTTATTATGGCTATAGGGAAAACTCCAGAGTTAGAATGGCAGAATGCCAGCAGCATGGAGGACACTGATGCAAATGTGTATGAGGTAGAAGAGCCATATGAAGCTCCAGATGGCCAGCTGCAACTTGGACTCAGACATCAGCATTCCAGGTAACAGGTGCCAGACAGACTTTTGCATGCATCATTGCAATTAACCTTCAACAGCCTGGTGAGTTAGGAATACAGGGGTGAAAAACACATGGTAAGGGAATCGTTTAGAAAATGTATATTAAATTATTCTCAAGTGCAGCCTTCTTTTGGCATACAGTTGAAATGGGTATTTGCAATACAGGCTTGAAGTAGTTAATTTTAGTAGCTGATTCAAAGAATTTGAACCAGTGGCAATGTAGGTGCTACAAGGAAGGCATGGAACAGAGAGGTCCTGGGCCTCCAGGCACAAGCTCAGAAGTCACAGCAGGAAACATGGGGCAGGAAATTAGCCAGTTCAGTGACATTTATTTGCTAGGTGTAAGAAATCTGAAGTTACTGAAATGCAGGTATTTATGTATGGTGCCTTTGTCAGGTGAAACCTCCAAATTTTTAGAAGTTGCCACTCTTTGAAGATTGGTCATTTTACCTGTTGATGGTTAATTGCTGACCTCAAGTGGATATAGGAAAAATACAGGAAACACATAACTATTCTTTCTTACTTTTTAAAAAATTTAATTTTTTAAAATCTATTTTTATTTTTATTTTTTGATGGGGTCTCGCTCTGTCACCCAGGCTGGAGTGCAGTGATGTGATCATGGCTCACTGCAGTCTCAACCTCCCAGGCTTAAACAGTCCTCCTATCTCAGTCTCCTTGAGTAGCTGGGACTGCAGATGCATGCCACCACACCTGGCCAATTTTTGTGTTTTTTGTAGAGAGGGGGTTTTGCCATCATGCCCACGCTGTTCTTGAACTCCTGGGCATGATGCTCTTGCCTTTGCCTCCCAAAGTGTTGGGTTACAGGCGTGAGTCACTGCACTTGGCCTATTTCTCACTTTCGTACGTGCACTTCCTACCTGTGGAATACCTACTCCATCCCTCTTATTAAAATCTTGTCCATCCTTGATGATCCAGCTCGTCAGGAGTCTTTGGTTTCACGAAGCTCCTACAATTACCTAGTCAGAAGTGTTTACTTTGTATTCTGACCATCCGGTTATGCTATGATATGCTTTAATTATTGGCATGTCTGATGCTCTCTATTTGATTTTAAGCTCCATGAAGAATTCTAGTCATCTTTTTGTCCTGAATAACACCAAGCAAGAGACCTAGTAGACGATTATTAAATGTCGATTGGGTCAAAGAGAGAATGAATGCAAATAGGCAAAGGAAGCAACCACCGCAGCTGCTTCCTTCTCTCTCCATAGTCACATAGGTCGCTTGTCCATTGTATTTCCAATGTTTGTGTTTAACAAAAAAGCACACAGACCTTTTTGGAAATCTTTAGATTATTCTTAGGCCACTGACTTCAGGTCTTTGAAATTCAAGTCTTAAAATGTGACTTTTGTAGAAAATGTCTGGCACATAGTGGGGTGTGTTAGTCCGTTCTCATGCTGCTAATAAAAACATACCTGAGACTGGGTAATTTATAAAGGAAAGAAGTTTAATTGACTCACAGTTCAGCATGGCCGGGGAGGCCTCAGGAAACTTAATCATGGCAGAAGGGGAAGCAAACACGTCGTTCTTCACATGGGGGGAGCAAGGAGAAGTGCAGACCTATAGGGCGAAAAGCCGCTTATAGAACCATTAGATCTCATGAGAACTCACTCACTATCATGAGAACAGAAACTTGGGGGAAATTGCTCCCATGATCCAATTATCTCTCACCGGGTCCCTCCCATGACACGTAGAGATTATAGGGACTACAATTCAATATGAGATTTGGGTGGGGACACAGCCAAACTATATCACAGGGCCCCACCACCCCAAAAAGCATTGTTGAGTGAATTGAATAAGTAAAATTGTCCAGCAAATCAGTGTACCAAGTAAAGTAAATTATTTAAAGTTCCTGGCCAGGTGCGGTGACTCACGCCTATAATCCTAGCACTTTGGGAGGCCAAGACCGGTGGATCACGAGGTCAAGAGATGGAGACCATCCTGGCCAACATGGTGAAACCCTGTCTCTACTAAAAATACAAAAATTATCTGGGCCTGGTGGCGCGTGCCTGTAGTCCCAGCTACTCGGGAGGCTGAGTCAGGAGAATTGCCTTGAATCCAGGAGGCGGAGGTTGCAGTGAGTGGAGATCTCGCCACTCTACTTCAGCCTGGCAACAAAGCAAGACTCCATCTCAAAAAAAAAGTTTCTTTAACTGTCAGATATTCTCATAGTATTTTTCTTTACTCGTAGTCAGTCTTCTCTGCCCTTCCTCCTTTTGCCTAAAAAAGGCTACTTTCCTCCTTTGCCTAATTTTTCTCACAGCCAACTACATTCTGTTTTCAAATTTCTGCTTCCTGAACATTAGACCTAGGCAAAAGCCCCTTCCTTGGCATAAATATTTCTTTTTCTTTTCTTTTTTTTTTTTTTTTTTTTTTTTGCCTCTTTTGAGACAGGGTCCCACTCTGTCTCCCAGTCTGGAGTACAGAGGTACAGTCAAGGCTTACTGCAGCCTGGAACTCCTGGGCTCAAGTGATACCCCACGCTTCACTTTCCTAAGTAGCTGGGACCACGGGTGCATACCACCACACCCAGCTAATTTTTATTTTTTATTTTTTGTAGAGATGGGATCTCCCTGTGTTTCCCGGGCTGGTCTTGAACTCCTGGGCTCAAGTGATCCTCCCAACTAAGCCTCCCCAAGTATTGGGATTACAGGCATGAGCCACCACTCCTGGTTCTTGACGTAAATATTTCAAATTATCTATTTTAAGGATTACTCTTCTCTGTGGAACCATTTTATTGGTACTATCTTTTTTTTTTTTAACATGCTTTTGTATATTATTTGTGTGTGTAATAAGTTTGGTTGGCTTCTTCACAATATACTACTATCCTTGCCTAAGATAAATTTTCTTCTTCTTTTTTAAATCACTTTCTTTGTGAATGAGTACAATTTTGTCTTGAAATTGGAGGTTTGGCCGTTGGGATGTGTTTTCTGTTGGCCAACAGGTTTAAAATCCTAAGGGTTTACCATTATCTCTGCCAATTCTGGAACTTGTTTTTTATCTGGTGTGCTTCTTAGGTCATTAAGGCCCTGCTGCTCGACTGTGGGGAAGCTGGTGAGAAGGGGTTAATGTACACAGCCAGCCAGTGTTGCTGGACAGCATTCATAAGGAGAGTTCTTTCTGGAGACCACAGGAAACCAAGGGTGGCTTTGGACGGGTTATAGGCTGTCAAGAAGGGCAGCCTGGTGAAGGCTGGGTGAGCTCTGCTTTTGAATTTCGCTTTCCAAGGAGACTTTTGTTTAGGCCTGGAGCAGGGAGCCTGCAACAGGCTTGAGACTACTAAAATGTGCCAGCAGAATCAAAAGCCCTGAGTCACAGGGTCAGAATCACAGTAGTGCCTGGGAGGTTGTTCCTCTTGTAAACAACATTGAATAGAGGAGAAAGGAAATTCAAGCCTTCCTGAGGAGAACACCTTGACACTCTGAGATAAAATAAATGAACAGCAAGACATACATTTCAGGTGAGCTGAGAGGATCCTGTTTGTTAGTCTGTTGAAAATACAGACCTGTGCCTTAGAATAATTAAATCAAAATCCAGTACACTGACTGAGGTTCTAAAATGGTAAGAAAAAATGCAAATGAACTCTGCTTAAGATTTTTCTGCTGGGATCATCAGAAGGGTGTTTTAGTTTCTCAACCTTCAGGGAAGAAAGTCTGGGTCAGGGCTCTAATTCACTGAATCATGAATTTTACAGAGTCTACACGTGTGCCCAACCAAATTCTGGTTAGTAAACAGACTTTTGACAAGCTTGGGTATAGTCCATATGGTTGCTTTCTTTAGAATATAGATGTTTCATAAATCCAGTGCTTATCATTTACATTTTTTTTTTGAGACAGGATCTTACTCAGTTGTCCAGGCTGAAGTGTAATGGCACCATCACTGCTCACTACAACCTTGACCTCCTGGAGTTAAGTGATCCTCCCATGGAACCACAGGCATGTGCCACCATGCCCATCTAATTTTTGTATTTTATAGAGATGGGGTTTTGCCTTTTCACACAGGCTGGTCTCAAACTCCTGAGCTCAAGAGATCCTCCTGTTTCAGCCTCCCAAAGTGCTGGAATTACAGGCATTAGCCACCGTGCCTGGCCAACATTTACAAATTTATAACAACATGTTTACAATTTATCAGAAAGTAATTGTAGGCAGTCCCCAATTCCTAATAGGATTGTATTGCAAAAGTTCATGATAATTTGGGGCTCAGAGTGTATTTCCTAAAGAAACAGTTTTGAAATGGTGATAAAGTCCCCAGTTTAGTCCCCAGGTTATATTAACTATTACTGTCCTGGCTTCCCCTCCACTCCTCTCCCTACCCCAGCCCAAGGGAGGTGAATTTTCTCTCTGAGTATGTTTGTATGTGTGCATGCACGTGCGCATGTGTGCCCCTGTGATGCAAGCTGGGGCTGAGGTGGTAGCCAGGGTGAGGTTAAGCACCTGGGATCTCAGAGGAGGAAATCTACAAGGTCTGAGGCCCCAGGGTTTGTGGAAGGGATGAGATGACTAAGGAAGAATGAGGAAACTGGGGACTGGGTGAGCTGTGAGGAAGACTGAAAGTCATCAGGAATGATAAGAGAAAGGGTGGGGTAGAGGCTAGGAATTAGTAGACAGTGAGTTTCTTTACCTCCTTTTCTTGCTCTCTCTCTCTTTTGAGATGGAGTCTGGCTCTGTCACCTAGGCTGGAGTGCAGTGGCTCAATCTTGGCTCACTGCAACCTCGGCCTCCTGGGTTCAAGCCATTCTCCTGCCTCAGCCTCCTGAGTAGTTCAGACTGCAGGCATGTGCCACCACGCCCGGCTAAAATTTTTTTTTTTTGTATTTTTTAGTAGAGACTGGGTTTCACCATCTTAGCCTAGAATAGTCTCGATCTCCTGACCTCATGATCCACCGCCTTGGCCTCCCCAAGTGCTGGGATTACAGGTGTGAGCCACCATGCCTGGCCCCCCTCCTCTTCTCCTTATTCCAGTCCCTTCTCTCTTTCCCTCCCCATTTTCCTTTGTAACTGCATCATTCAGCTAATTGAGTTTCTGGTGCCTGGCAGAGTGAGTAGAAGAAACTGGAAGAGGAGACTGGATGAGGGTGTAAGGAGTGGCCCTGGGAAACCCCAGAGGAGAAAGGACGAACAGCCAAACCTGAAGATGAAGGAGACTGGAAGGGAAGTTCCCATGGCTGGAGAAACCGTAGCTTTAGGTGTTCCAGATAGGTCGTCGTTTAGTCTGTTGGTAGTGCAATCGTGAGCCACTCTGGATGCTGACGTTTTGCGGGTATAGTTATGAGACCTCTTCCTTGAAATGTTTCAGATATAATAAACATAAAACAGCCAGCAAGCAAAGGATCTTCCTATCTCATTGATATTCAGGTGATGGGTACCCATTTACTATTATTTTTAGCTAAGAAGTTTGATGTTCAGAGAGAAGTTCCTAAAATTTGAGCCTTTGAGCCTTTAATAAGGGTTATAGACAAATCAGTGAAATAATAGTGTCCAAATGTTGGAATTTTCCTTTGAAATTGAGGCAGATTTCTTGAAGCTATAAAGAAAACTTTCCCTGGAAACATTCCAAGTTTTTCCTGTGTTGTTTCAGTTTGTTCTTATTATAAACACTTCAAAGAAAAAGTATGATAATTGGGTTTTCCTAGGTAACCTAGCCAACCCTCGATTTATTTATTCCACAGATAATGACCATATGTCAAGCATTTTACTTTCAAAGGTGAAAAGGGATGCCTACTCCCAAGGAACTTCTGCCCAGTGAGGTGACAGAAATTTATAGTGCATGGTTTTACTAATTAGCTGTCTTTGAGTTGTGCGCTTGATAGGGTATTGAAGAAAACATCCCCCACATGGCAACACTTGAACCAAGGCTCTTTTAAATGGGCATAATTAGATGTGGTGTTTAGGAGGTTGTTTTTTAATGTTGGTGAGAGCAGTTTTAGTGGTGGTGTTGGAGAAGGAGTCAGATTGCAAACTGAGGAAGGAGAAGGGAGGAAGTGGAATCAGAAATGTGGATTGTTGTCCCTTGAAACTGCCCAGAAGTCCCTATCATTTGACAGGTTTGGATTTATCTTTTGGTTTTCTGCAAGCACCAGAATTCAAAATAAATTGAACTTCAAAAGTATTCCTTTTAAATGAATCAAAGTATTCCTTCATCTCTGGTGAAGGGAAGTACTAAGTTTTTGTTAGTTTCTCTTCATTTTAAATTTGAGACTAGTCTTGAAGAGCTGCTAAATGACATTAGAAGTTCTGTTATGGGATTTTCATTGTAAATCATGAGACCTTGTCTAGAAGACCTCTCTCTTTGATTACATTTACTACCTCATGGTATTGTTGGATTTCAGTGTAAGGGTTAGAGTATACATTAACAGCCCAGAAAGATTTCCATGTTGTCGTAGCACAGATAAGATTATGCACAGTTAGAGGGTGGGGGTTGGGCCTGATAGTCAACAGCAGCCCTTTCCTGTAAGTTATTTTCAGAAGCAGCTCAGGAAATATAAAAAATCTGTATGCCTCCTTAACTTTGTGTTTCTCATGTTAGAATCGAAGCCACACAGTTCTGGCAAATCTATTTGTTTGCATACTTACCCTGCATTTTAAATTGCAGCAGAAACATTGGGTTTTCTTTCTTGGAAATCAAGCTCTTCTTTTTTCCTTTTAATAAGGAGTTAGGGGCCAGGCGTGGTGGCTCATGCCTGTAATCTCAGCACTTTCGGAGGCTGAGGCAAGAGGATTGCTTGAGGCCAGGAGTTTGAGACCAGCCGGGGGAACATGGTGAGACCCTGTCTCTATAAAAAAAAAAAAAAAGAAAGAAAAAAACGTTTTATTTTTAAAAAGGAATTATTCAGAATATTATGAAGAACATCAATTAAGTATTAGTAATTAAATTGCAGTATTTTGTCCAGCTGTATTACTTTGGTCTCATTTCCTGCCAAAGCAGATAAATGATATTTTATCATATATATGCTTATTTTTTTTGAAGATGGAGTCTCACTCTGTCGCTCAGGCTGGTATGCAGTGGCGCAATCTTGGCTCATTGTAACCTCCACCTCCTAGGCTCAAGAGATTCTCCTGCTTCAGCCTCCCGAGTAGCTGGGATTACAGGCACTGCCATTACGCCCAGCTAATTTTTTGTACTTTTGGTAGAGACGAGGTTTCACCATGTTGGTCAGGTTGGTCTTGAACTCTTGACCTCAAGTGATCAGCCCACTTTGGCCTCCCAAAGTGTTGGGATTACAGGTGTGAGCCACTGAGGCCAGCCCATATATATGCTTTTGTGTGGTAGAATGTCACTATACACTTCTAGAAGCATATTTTTGTCAGAGATGGAAGAAAAAAATACGGGCTACAAAAATGTATGGAAGAAGATGTGTGTGTGTGTGTATGTGTGTATATTCTGTCCAGCTTAGTAAAACATTGTTTTGAGATAGCTGAAATTTGTACACTTTGGGAGAATAAAAGGTTGCATTATTATTTTTAGAGCTAACTAGTTTTCTGTTGCCATGTTTTCATCAAGTTCTTGAATAATAAAGATCTAAAAATCTTAAATTTAGCCAAGGATATGATTATTTTGTTATTATAAAATTTGAATTAGGTATGTCAGTGAGACAGACATTTCTTTGTAAAGTGAATTTCTGACCTAGGTTCTAGTGAAATGTTCCCAGTGTAAACCTTTTGGGAAGGGCAGAAGTGGGGAGAGTGACAAGGAGGGCCCACTACATTCTCCTAAGCATTTGCACTTCTTGTGGCAACCCGATCTTTAAAGGTAATTAGGCAATCAGACAGTCATCCTTCAGTGTGTGAATGGCTGAAACCTAGTAGTAGGGTATTTGGAAATCAGAATGCATTTTTGCGGTTGTCTTAACTGAGTGGGAGTCGCTTTCCCAGCCCGCCCACAAGAACATATTTAGCTTCTATTAAATGAAAAATGTGATAGAAAGTAATAGGAAATAAGACTGACAGTAATGAAACAGTAGTGAAGTTAAATAAGTGGCTTTTGTGACTCTTGAATCATGTTGCCTTTAAGAAGGGAAAGGTTAGTGTGTTGAGGAGGGAAATAGCAAGAGGGAAGGAACAGGATGAAGAGGTGGAGATGAACTTTATCTCCCTCATCTTCCAGGTGGTTCAGGGGAATTCCGGATCTGGGCTTGTGTCTTTATGGAAGGGAATTAGTATGTTTATATTTGACATATTCATAAGTATTGTCTGTGCTTGCATATTACTTTTGATAGCTTTTTGTGTTCTTCTAGACATTTTTAAAAAATTAATCATCTATTCCTGGAATTGCATAGATAAGTTTGGTCTTTAGGGAAAGCTTTTTTGGATTTTTTTTTTTTAAAGCAGACTAGACATGTTTATATCAGCCTATTTATTTTAATACTTTCTTAACGGTGGCTCACGCCTGTAATCCCAGCACTTTGGGAGGCCGAGGCAGGCAGATCATGAGGTCAAGAGATCGAGACCATCCTGGCCAGCATGGTGAAACCCTGGCTCTACTAAAAATACAAAAAATTAGCTGGGCGTGGTGGCGCTCACCTGTAGTCCCAGCTACTGGGGAGGCTAAGGCAGGAGAATTGCTTGAACCTGGGAGGCGGAGGTTGCAGTGAGCCGAGGTCGCGCCACTGCACTCCAGCCTGGTGCCTGGTGACAGAGTGAGACTCTGTCTCAAAAAAAAAATACTTTCTTAAAACTATGTTAAGTACAAAGAACTGTTCGTGTTATAGCATATTTGGGTGTGGGTAGCTACAAAGAAGTACTGGCCTTTTTTTAAGGCTGAGTGTCTTAAGTTCAAGAATGGAACTGCCTGGTTTCTTCTGGGTGGTATGGAAAAACTACTTTGGTGGTTTAGTCTGCCTCTGGTAGTTGTGTTTGTGAATCTCTGGAGGAAAAAAAAAACTGTATTTGTAAGTAGTTTTGACAGCAGGCAGATATAATCTATCATTGGAGCAATAAAAATAGGAGGGCCAAATAGACTATCAGTGGAGTAAATATGATGATTATATTTCTGGGAAGAATAGCTATCTTGTTTCAGTTTCATTCCCCTGGTTTCTCAGCCCTTCTTGTTTGCCTTTATTATACCTTTTGGTTCCATATAAGCATGAGTTGGAGTAAGGTTGCTATACCCTTTTATATGCAAAGAAATTGAGTTATGATGGTTAAGTGATTTCATGAAAAATGAATAGTGTTGGAAATGCGATGGATTAGTGGTTCTGAGCCCTCATCTTCAAGGGTCTGTTTACAAGACTCTCCCATTTGTCAAAGTATTTTGGTTTCTGATGCAGGAAAGGTGAAATAATAAACACTGAACAAAGAAACCCAGTTTCCCCCTAATGTTTCCATGAAAATAAAAAGAAAAACAAACACATTTAGGCTTTTTATGTTTGAAATGGCGTAACTGCTTGTTCTTTTAGCTCCTGTGGATTCAGTCGAAAACTTCATGTTTTACTTAGATCATTTATTTTTTTGGAGTCACTTTTTCTTGATAACATTTATAACAGTTGACATACTTTGGCATATGTTAGTATCATATGAAACGTTACAAATTAAAGAGTAGATCTGGTTTTTAATAAACTTAGAATAGCCTGTTTGGTTCTGTTTTATATCTGAAAAGCAGTTCTGATTTTCAGTTGTTTGGCAACTATAAAGTTAAGTCAACAAGAAGGTTGACAAAATGTATAAAGAAGGAATAATATGTAGCTTATTCCCACCTCTCCTAACTTTCTTTTGGTTCTTAGCTGTATACCACAGTCCCAAGTAGAGAGAGATTTCAATGTAAAAGTGTAGCTTTTTGTAATCCCAGCACTTTGAGAGGCCGAGGCAGGCAGATCACTTGAGATCAGGAGTTTGAGACTAGCCTGGCCGACATGGTGAAACTCCATCTCTACTAAAAATACAAAAATTAGCTGGGCATTGTGGCACACGCTTATAGTCCCAGCTACTTGGAAGGCTAAGGCAGGAGAATTGCTTGAACACAGGAAGCAGAGACTGTAGTGAGCTGAGATTGAGTCACTGCACTCCAGCCTGGGCAACAGAGCAAGACTGTCTCAAAATAAAAAGTAGCTATTTCACTACTTATTTTTTCTTTCCATAGCTCCACTAAAAACGTGCAGATAAAGCACAGCCCATCTCCACTGCCCTTCTTACTGGGGAGGAAGGCGGCAGGGATAGATAATGAAATTATTTAGAAGTCCAGGTATGATTTGCTTGATAGCAAAAGTTTCTGAAATCTTAGTCTTTTAGAAGTTTGGGGGTAAGAAAAATTAAATAAGGATTTCTTTTTTTTTTTTTTTTTTGGGTAATCAAGTGGGTTGAAAAAATTTAGAAATTAAATGTCTGTTAATGATTTTAGGTTAAATATAATCATAGAACGATTAAAGTTTAGAAATAAAGGAATCATTACAAATCATGCAGTCCAGTCTCTTCATGCAGTAATGCAACCAAAGCCCAGCAAGACCTGTTAACTTTCCCCACACCACAGAAATGGGAAATTCCAAAACCAGCGCTCGAGCCTAGAGCTTCTAATGCTGGGTGGAAGCATTATAGAGAAAGTGAGCAAAATTTAGAAGACGAAAGTGATTGTAGTTGTTCAGGACAAAGGTTCAGGTTTACTTGCATCATCGCCCTTTTTTCTCCTTTTGTAACAGTATTATTACTGCTATCAGGAAGGAGGCCATGCACACAACTGCATATTAATACAGAATTATGTGGCTATTTTTAAAATTGTGATTTCAGCAAGGTGAATATTCAAACTAAGCAGAAACATTCAGCAAACAAATAATCTGATGCTACTAATACATGTTAACAAAACTTTCTTCCCCCAAACTGTGACTCCCCATCAATCCAGTTTTTTTTCCACCTCGCCAAAAGTCTGTAAACCAGACAATATGAAGGATTACAAGTGCTGTTCACATAAAGAGTATGAATTTTAGGCTTAATAGTAATCGCTTGGATTTACTCAGTATTTCCAGTATGCCAGCATAATGCTAGGAGCTCTTGCATGTAATATTTGTCCCTTTTTATCCTTTAAGATAGATATTTTTTTTTTTTTTTACAGCTGAGGAGACTGAGAATAAGGTTAAATAACTTGCCCAAGAGCACAGAGCTGCTGTGTAGATAAACTGAAGTATGGAACCAAGTTTTCTGATCCTGAGACATACTGATTTTTTTTTTCTGGTGCGGAGTGGGTAGGGGGAGGGGTGAGTTTCACCCATTTTGCCCAGATGGAAGTGCAATGACACCCTTTCAGCTCACTGCAGCCTCCACCTCCCAGGTTCAAGTGATTCTCCTGCCTCAGCCTCCCAAGTGGCTGGGATTACAGGGGCCTGCCATCACACCCAGCTAATTTTTTGTATTTTCAGTAGAGATGTGGTTTCACTGTGTTGGCCAGGCTGGTCTCAAACTCCAGACCTCAGGTAATCTGCCCACCTCAGCTTCCCAAAGTGCTCAGATTACAGGGATGAGCCACTGTGCCCAGCCAGACATACTGATTTTTAATCAGAACATGTATATGTTGTTCTTTGCTGTGAGCCATGGTTTCACTATTATTTTTTATTATTAATATTTGTAGGGGTCTGTGAATCTTCTACCTAGGGGACCACAATGGAAAAAATATTTCTGTCCCTAATTTGTTCACTATCTAGAGGGAAAACACAGAGACACCTGCAGTGATATGAATAGAAATTAATGAGCATTTTCAGAGACCCCAGATTTTCATGCAAGAACTTATTGAATAGAAAGCTTTTATGGCTAGGTAACAGGTGTTTCAAAGGTTGGAAACTGAATTATGTCATATTTGCATTTAGTCCAGTAGCTGGTGGCTGATATTCAAAGCAAGTTAAATATAGTTCCTGTCATTTACTAGTTGCATGTGGACATTAATGGCATGGAAAGGATTATGCATGTCTCATATTTCCCCGCTGATTTACATGAGAGCCCCATTTTTTAATCTGTTATCCCTGTTCCTCATTTTGTTCTCTCTGTTAAGTACATTTTGACCTCTATAGCACTTTTATTTAATAATCATTATGGATCCCCAAAGTAAATATTTTGTAAGGCTAAAATACTTTTTATAATATGATAATCCCTTATTAACTTAAGAAAAAAATAGATTTAAATGAATGGTAGGGTTGTATTTCCCCAAAAGAGCCAGGTGATATGTTCTCTCTAATTAGTTAAAGATTTCTTAGAGGAGAAAGGCTTTCTGGAGCCTTTTGGGGGTTTTTTTGGTTTGTTTTTATTTTTTAGAGACAGAGTCTTGCTCTGTTTCCTAGGCTGTAGTGCAGTGGCATGATCTCGGCTCGTTGCAACCTCCACCTCCCAGGTTGAAGCGATTCTTCTGCCTCAGCCTCCTTAGTAGCGTTACAGGCACGCACCACTATACCCTGCTGATTTTTGTATTTTTATTAGAGATGGGGTTTTACCATGTAGGCCAGGCTAGTCTCGAACTCTTGACGTCAAGTGATCCTCCCACCTTGGCCTCCCAAAGTGCTGGGATTACAGGCATGAGCCACCACACTTGGCCTGAATGTTTCGAATTTTGAGAAGGTGGGACTTGGACACTGGATGAGGGAGCATGTTCAGTCTGGCCATAGGTTGAGAGATGTTCTTAGGCAAAGCACTGCTAGCATTTTACTGGAGCTACTGACACAGTTTATAGTCACTGACTCTGTCTCCCAAAAAGCTTGTTGAATTTGCTTCCAATTCCAAGGTAAAACGGATTGAGATACCTCTTTGTGACTTTTTAATTTGTCATCTGGCTGGATATGGTGGTTTATGCCTGTAATCCCAGGACTTTGGGAGGCCAAGGCAGGAGGATCACTTTGATTGAGGCAGGAGTTTGAGACCAGCCTGGGCAATATAGTGAGACCTTGTCTCTATAAAAATTTAAAAAATTAGCCAGGCGTGGCAGCATGTACCTATAGTCCCAGCTACTTGGGAGGCTGAGCTGGGAAGATCACCTGAGTCTGGGAGACAGAGGTTGCAGTGAGTTGAGATCGAACCACTGCACTTCAGCCTGGGGGACAGAGCGAGACCCTGGAAAGAAAGAAAGAGATAGAGATAGAGATACAGAGAGATAGAGAGAGAAAGAGAGAGAGAGAAAAATTGGCATATTTATTAATGCTGTCTATGCTGGACTGAACTTGGTTTGTCTTAAGTGAATAAATGCCGTAGTCATAGTATAGAAAGCATGTTTAAATTCCTTCTAGGCCAGATGTGGTCACTCTTACCTTAATCCCAACACTTTGGGAGGCCATGGTGGGAGAATCACTTGAGTCCAGGAGTTCAAGACCAGCCCGGGCAACATAGTGAGACCCTGTTTCTAAATAGATAAATAATAACTTCCCTCTTTGCACAACCTACTGTTACTGTGCTAATTATGTAACAGGCTTCTGTAAAGCCAAACTGATTTTAAAAACTCTACTTGGCTGTTAAAGGTAGATTTTTTAAAAATGAATATATTTTTAAAAAAGATTTTAAGAAATGAATAGATTTTTTTAAAAGGTAGATTTAAATTTTCTTTCTTTCTTTCTTTCTTTTTTTTCTGTTGAGACAGAGTCTTGCTGATGTCATCCAGGCTGGAAGGCAGCAGCGTGATCTCAGCTCACTGCAACCTCTGCCTCCCAGGTTCAAGTAATTATCCTGCTTCAGCCTCCCAAGTAGCTGATTACAGATGTGCACCACCATGCCTGCCTAATTTTTGTATTTTTAGTAGAAACGGGGTTTTGCCATGCTGGCCAGGCTGGTCTTGAACTCCTGACCTGAGGTGATCCACCTGCCTCAGCCTCTCAAAGTGCTGGGATTACAGGTGTGAGCCACTGTGCTCACCCCTTTGAAACTGTATTCTATTTAAAATATCCTGTAATTCTGACTTTTAAATGAATTTGTAATTTTTTTCCTGTCAAATTAATTTAAATTAAAATCTACCCACAAATAGCTACACAGTTGGCCTGGTTGTCAGGATGTTTCATTATCAAAGGGCATATAAGTATAGGCTTTCAGTTTTTAGTCTACAGGTGTAGATACATGTCCATTTCACTGCCTTAACATCGCTTGTTTCCTGCCTTTCCCTGTGCTTTATGCTCAAACAAAACAGAGGATGGACAAGGGACAGTGGTGTGATGCTGCTCTGAAGCTTTTGTTATAGAGCCTGGTGACATCCTGTGGCTTCAATCTGCCAATATTCTTTGGCTCTGGTGCCCTAAGATTCCTACCTAATGACAGTTGATTTCAGAGGTCTCTGATTCTCATGTAAACACAGTGACATTTTACCTGCTAGAGGGGATGTTTTCAGGTGCTTCGGAGAGTTGGATTTTTAGATTTTTTTTTTCATAGAATTTATATGACATTTAAAATATAGAATTTATAGCAAAATATAGATTTTACTTTTATAGAAGTCAGTAAACTTCATGTCCCCTCAGGTAAATCAGCAAACAATAAATTACCTCTGATTATGTCCTTATCTGAGACTGCTCTCAGCATTTGGAAGTGGAAGCGAAAAAACAGCACAGAAATTAAGGACAGTTCCTACCCACAAGGAATTTGCAATCTGGTTTATTACTGTTTTTGACTGAAAAAAAAATTTTTTTTTGAGACAGTGTCTCACTCTGTTGCCCAGGCTGGAGTGCAGTGGCTCGATCTCAACTCACTGAAACCTCCACCTCCCAGGTTTAAGCAGTTCTCTGCCTTAGCCTCCTGAGTAGCTGGAATTACAGGCACATACCACCATGCTCGGCTAATTTTTTTTTGGATTTTTTGTAGAGACGGGGTTTCACCATCTTGGCCAGGCTGCTCTTGAACTCTTGACCTCATGATCCACCCATCTCAGCCTCCCAAAGTGCTGGGATTACAGGCGTGAGCCACCGCACCCAGCCAATTTAAATTTTTATTGATTTAACTGTAGATTCATGTGTAGCAAAGAAACAATAGAGAGAGAAATTACTTTAGCTAGTTTCCCTTAATGGCAACATTTTGTAAAACTATAGTAAAGAATCACAATTAGTATATTAACATTGATAGAATCCACACTCATCTTTAGATTTCCCCAGTTTTGCTTGTGCTCACATGTATTTAATTCTATATAATTTTATTACATGTGTAAGTTTGCATCTCTCTTCACTGTTCCATCACCACCAGAACCCCTCTTGTGCTTTTATACCCACACCCGCCCCCCTGCCACCTCATCCCCTCAATCCCTGGCAACCACTAGTCTATTTCAGATTTTTTTTTTGTTTAAAAATGTTACATAAAATGGAATCACAGCCAGGCACAGTGGCTCATGCCTGTAACCCCAGCACTTTGGGAGGCCAAGGAGGGAACATCATTTGAGCCCAGGAGTTTAAAAACGAACCTAGGCAACTTGGCAAGATCCTATCACTACAAAAAATTTGAAAACGTGATGGTACGTGCCTGTAGTCTTAGCTACTTGGGAGTCTGAGGCAGGAAGATCATTTGAGCCCAGGAGGTCAAATATTTGGTGATCTGTAATCATGCCACTGCATTCTAGCTTGGGTGACAGAGTGAGATCCTGTCTCCAGAAAAATAAAAATAGACTATAAAATAATAAAGTATAAAATAAAATAATAAAAATACAGAATCATACAGCTTGTAGCCTTTAGGGATTGGCATTTTTAAAAAATTCAGCATGGTCTGGGTGCAGTGGCTCATGCCTGTAATCCCAGCACTTTGGGAGACCAAGGCAGGCGAGTCACCTGAAGTCAGGAGTTCAAGACCAGCCTGGCCAACATGATGAAACTGTGTCTCTACTAAAAATACAAAAATTAGCTGGGTATGGTGGTGCATGCCTGTAGTACCACCTACTTGGGAGGCTGAGGCAGGAGACTCGCTTGAACCCGGGAGGCGGAGGTTGCAGTGACCCGAGATCACACCACTGCACTCTAGCCTGGGCAATAGAGCAAGACACCATCTCAAACAAAACAAAACAAGAATTAACTGGGCATGGTGGCAGGTGCCTATAATCCCAGCTACTCAGGAGGCTGAGGCAGGAGAATTGCTTGAACCCAGGAGGCAGAGGTTGCAGTGAGCTGAGATCACGCCATTGCACTCCAGCTGGGACGACAAAAGCAAAACTCCATCTCAAGAAAAAAAAAAAAAAAATCAGCATGATTTTCTGTAGAGCCATCCAAGTTGTTGTGTAGCCAATAGCTCTTTCTTTTTTAATGCTAAGTATTGTTAAGTCTTCATAGTATTTCAGTTAAAGGACATCTGGGCCATTTTTACTGTTTGGCTTTTACAAGTAAATCTGTCATGAACGTTCATATTCAGGTTTTTGAGTGAATATATTTTCATTTCTCTGGAATAAATGCCCAAAAGTGCAGTTGCGGGTTGTGTGGTAATTGCATGTTTAGTTTTATAAGAAGCTACCAAACCATTTTCCTGAGTAGCTATACCATTTTGCCATTTTGCTTTTCTACCAGTGATGTATAAGTGATCCAGTGCCTGCACACCTCGCCAGCACTTGGTCACCATTCTGGAGTGCAGTGGCACAATCTCAGCTCACTGCAACCTCTGCCTCACAGGTTCAAGCAATTCTCCTGCCTTAGCCTCTTGAGTAGCTGGGACTACAGGTGCATGCTACCACGCCCAGCTAACTTTTTGTATTTTTAGTAGAGACGGGGTTTCACCATGTTGGCCAGGATCGTCTTGGTCTCTTGACCTCGTGATCTACCCTCCTCAGCCTCCCAAAGTACTGAGATTACAGGTGTAAGCCACTGTGCCAGCCAATTGTCACTGTTTTTTATTTTAGCAATGCTGACAGGTGTGCAGTAACATCACCTTATGACAGTCTGCCTTCCCAATTCATCTTATTGCCCATCTACACAAAATTGACCGCATTCTACATACCAAAACATGCTCTTGTCTCATAGCTTTTTTCCACTACCTAAAAAACCCGTTTCCTAGACAGAATTTTTCATCTTTCTAGACCTAATTCAGATGCTACCTCTTTTGGAAATCCCCCCCCTTCCAGTGTTGGAAAGGTAATGAAATACACTCCCCTCCCAATCTACCCCATTGCTCTCCATCCACTGATCTCATTCTTCCTTTTAACACTTCCTATTCTTGTCAGTATATTATTTGCTTGTTTGCTTATGTGTCTCTCCAACTAGAATACAGCCTGCATGGATGGGGGAAATAAATTTTGTTACATTGCCTTGTCGTCAGTGCCCAGAAGTGCCTGACACATAATAAGTGCTTAGCAAATATTTATTGAAAGAATGAACAAGGAAGTGAATTTTTGTACATTGTGCCTCCACTCTCTTCTCTAGCATGTTACCTGGCATATCCTGTTTATGGTATAATAAAAATAGCTAACATTTACTATATTGATTTTAACTACATATCAAACAGTACAGTGGACCTCTTTCCTTGTTCTTCTACTATTTTTAGCACCAGCTCCTTATTCTGTCGTAACATTTTGTTAACTTCCCTCTGCTTCCCTCACAAAAAATACATGTACAATCTGCCCTTTGTATTCATCAGTTACACACTCATGGATTCACCCAACTACGTGTTGAAAAAAATTGGGGATAAAATGGATGGTTGCATCTGTATGGAACATGTACAGACTTTTTGTTCTCGTCATTAATCCCTAAATAATACAACCTCTGTTTGCATAGCATTTATATTAGGTGGTTTTAAGTAGTCGAACAATGATTGAAAGTATACAGGAGGAGCCGGGCGCAGTGGCTCATGCCTGTAATCCCAGCACTTTGGGAGGCCGAGGCGGGTGGATCACCTGAGGTCAGGAGTTCGAGATCAGCCTGGCCAAATGGTGAAACCTCGTTTCTACTAAAAATACAAAAAAAATTAGCTGAGTGTGGTGGCAGGCGCATGTAATTCCAGCTACTGAGGCAAGAGAATTGGTTAAACCTGGGAGGTGGAGGTTGCAGTGATCCATGACCACGCCAGCCTGGGCAACAAGAATGAAACTCTGTCTCAAAATAATAATAATAATAATAATAATTAATAAAGTATGCAGGAGGATATATGTGGTTTATATGGAAGTACCATACCATTTTATATAAGGGACTTAAGCATCCATGGAGTTCGGTCTCTGTGGGGGGTCCTGAAACCAATCCCCCCAGATACCAAGGGACAACTGTGTAAGAATAAATACTGTGAGAGATTACAACACCTTTGTGTCCTTGGCCCCAGCAGATACCTGGCACAAAGTAAGTAGTCACATCTGAGCAAACAGTGGTCAGGTTAAACATTGCTTTTGCTTGTGTGAAGTCAGAATCCAGCTGCATTTTGAGTAAACCAGTGTCCCACTGACCAGGCTTCCAGAATGTACAGGAAACATCTGTTAATTTTGGAAAGCAGTTACACTGGTGTGGAGAATTACTGCTATTTGCTAAAACAAAGCTCCCTTGGAGAAGAGAAATTGAATTAAAAGACCTCACATGCATCTGTCTTTATTAGATAGTGAGCATCCTCTCGTATTGTGGGATGGTTATGCAAGAAGCATTCCATTTCTCCAACTTCACCAGTCCTCTCACCAAACCTGCAGAAAGAAGACATGGAGTCTAAATTCCCATGCCAATCAAAAGCAGTTTTTGACAGTTTGTTGGTTAGTACAGGTCTTAACATATCTAAATATACTATTCAGAAAATACAAAGAAGATGTATCACTTTAAAAAATCTAGTTTGATGCAAGTGTAAATAAAAGAACTGTCTCTGTAGTCTTACGTGTAATAAGATTGAAAGTGAAAAAATCTAGGCAGTCTATAGGTAGCTTTGGAGTTAGCAGACATTTACTAAAATGTTCTGGTGAAGGGTCTAGTGAGATTTTTATGTACTTCTTAATTTTTAACTTTTTTTTTTTAATATAGAGACAGAAGTTCACTATGTTGCCCAGGCTGGT
Organism: Cacajao melanocephalus; assembly: GCA_963573385.1. Taxonomy (NCBI): domain Eukaryota; kingdom Metazoa; phylum Chordata; class Mammalia; order Primates; family Pitheciidae; genus Cacajao; species Cacajao melanocephalus. Next base: position 45,606 of record CAUYLG010076594.1, read on the forward strand.
CTCAAATTCCTGGCCTCAAGCAATCTTCCTGCTTTGGCCTCCCAAAGTACGGGAATTACCGGTGTAAGCCACCATTCCTCGCCTAAAATTTTTATATATATGGGGAAATATCAATTATTTGGCTGTAGAAAAACGTGTTTTCTCTTATAGGACGAATAATCCATATAATTACTTCAAGATTTCAACATATATTTGCTGACCAAAATATAGTATTTTAGACTCTGCTCTCTTGTCTCCATGCCACATATGGGTATGGCCTAAATAAAATAAAGTGTTTTCTGAGCCCTGGTATGGACTAATTGGATATCTACATGGAAAAGATTTAAGAGTATTACCTAAGAGCTATAAAATCTTTTAGAAAAATATTAATTTAAGAAAACATCTTGGCCGGGCATGGTGGCTCATGTCTGTAATCCCAGCACTTTGGGAGGCTAAAGCAGGCAGATCACCTGAGGTCAGGAGTTCGAAACCAGCCTGGCCAACATGACGAAACCCCATCTCTACTAAAAATATAAAAATTAGCCAGGCATAGTGGTGGGCATCTGTAATCCCAGCTACTCGGGAGGCTGAGGCAGGAGAATTGCTTGAAACCAGGAGGCGGAGGTTGCAGTGAGCCAAGATCACGCCACTGCACTCCAGCCTGGGCGACAGAGCGAGACTCTGTCTCAAGAAAAAAAAAGAAAACATCTTATCTTTTTATTCTTACTGTACAACAGATAAAATCCTATGTCGTAGCTTTTAAGAAGGCAGGTGAAATGTTTAAAGGATTTGTAAAGACAAACTGAAAATTATTTAATATATTACATCTTTTCTCTTAATGTATTAAGTACTATTTCTAGTTAACAGGTACTTACTGCACATTCATAGTATGTGGAGCACCATATTTGAATATAAAAGGACTTTTACAATGAAAATTGGTACTATCAAGTGAAGAATATTAAAGATCTGCAAGGTGAAAGTTTTCTGTGGCTATTAAAGAAATCCATTTGGTCTTTAAAAAATATTCTATGAAATCTCTCTGTAGGGCAAAACTTAAATACTGTGAAAATAAGCAAATATATTAGCTAGGTTAGGAGTTTTTTCAACGATAAAATTAGTTTAGGTATGCTTTTATACCCAGTGGTTATTTGATTAACTGTTGATGCTTCCCCTTTTCTTGAATGTGACCTTACTAGATTCTTTTTTTTTTTTTTTTTCTTTGAGACAGGGTCTCACTCTGTGAACCCAAGTTAGAGTACAGTGGCAAGCTCACAGCTCACTGTAACCTCAACCTCCCAGGCTCAGGCAATCCTCCCACCTCATCTTCCCGAGTAGCTGGGACTACAGGCCCATGCCACCACACCCAGCTAATTTTTCTATTTTTTTGTAGAGATGGGGTTTCACCATGTTGCCCAGGCTGGTCTCAAACTTTGGGCTTAAGCAATTCTCCCTCATTGGCCTCCCAAAGTGCTGGGATTATAGGCGTGAGCCACTGCACCCAGCTGGATTGACTCTTGATAGCAGTGATTCTAAGCATTTTTAATTCTTACTGAGCCCTCACAGTGTTAAGGAGCAAAAATATTTTGTTGTGTGCTCTTTTATACTGTACAAGTTAATGTCCTCTCTGTCTCATCTTTGAAATATTGGCCTCACTAAATATCTGCACTGGCTATGCAGCAAATACCCTGTGGATGGGTTCTGTTAAAGCAAAATCTGTTACTGTGAACACAGGTGTTGGAGTGCACAGAAGCTTCAATTTTGGTATACATACTTTCCTGATGCCCAGGGTGAAAATATTCTTTGGTCACTGGGTTTACCTTACAAAGTACAGAGAATTTATTATTTTCAGAGCAGGGAGGAGTCTGGGGAGGAGTCTGAGAATTCATTTAGACACTGTCTACAGGAAGTAGACCAAACTATTGCTATAATCCACACGTCAATGTGGTCAGATTTTTTCTTTTCTTTCTTTGCATTTTGTGGGAATATCAGATGAGGATAGCTTTCTCTAATTCATCCTCTCTGCCTGCTTTGCCTTTGACCTTTCCTTACCAAGTATTAAAGAAAAAAAGTTATTTTTAAGGAATGCTTAAAATAATTGAGATTATTAAACTTGGAGAAGAGAGAATGGGGATTTTCTTTTTTTATATATATTTGTTTAATTATAAAAGTTTTATAAAATTGTTGTTTAAAAAAACGTTAAGGCCAGGTTCGGTGCCAGCATGGAAGGAGGCTGAGGTGGGTGGATTACCTGACGTCAGGAGTTTGAGACCAGCCTGGCCAACATGGTGAAACCCCATCTCTACTAAAAATACAAAAAATTAGCTGGGCGTTGTGGCAGGCCCCTGTAATCCCCGCTAATTGGGAGAATTGCTTGAACCTGAGAGGCAAAGGTTACAGTGAGCCAAGATCGTGCCGTTGCATTTACAGCAGCCTGGGCAACAAGAGTGAAACTCTGTCTCAAAAAGAAAAAAAAGTTAAATGTGCATAAAGTAAAAAGTAAAATGCTCCCTCCTTTTCTTCTCTTTATCCACCTCCTTTCCACTGGAGAGATAAGGTTTTGGGGGTTTTGATTTTCCATACGGAAAGTTTTAGAAGAAATGGAAAGTTTAGGAGTAAACTCTGTGCCTATGAGGCTATTGTTATCTTTGAGGTACATGAGAAAGACAAAGGCTGACAGCTCTGTTTTCCCCAGGGCAGGAACCTTGTCTTCCTTCTTGTGTGTCTATGGTAACATCACACACACACACACACACACACACACACACACACACACACACGGATGGTACTTTGTCCATCTGCCTCTTATTTCTCTCCTTTACCTTTGTTTACTAACTGTTTTCTGGTTTCTTAATTTCGTCTTCCCTCTTCTCCCCATTATTTTGTGCCTTCAGCTAGTAGCTCAGAGCAAGTGATCACTGTTTTGAAATTGCATTCTACTAGGCTCTTTCTAGTTCAGTGCAGTATGAAAATCTGCTTTTAAAGCTGGGCGCAGTGGCTCACGCCTGTAATCCCAGCACTTTGGGAGGCTGAGGCCGGCAGATCACCTGAGGTCAGGAGTTTGAGACCAGCCTAACCAATGTGGTGAAACCCCGTCTTTAAAAAAAAAGAAAAGAAAAGAAAAGAAAATCTGCATTTAGAAATGATATAGGATTCTTTGCTTAATATTGCAAAATGAAGTTTACATTACCAGAGAAATCAGCAACTTTATTGCATACCTGAGGCATGCTTATCAGTGTCATTCATAGGCCTTCTTGGCCTTTGTCGCATTAATGTAATCATTAGTAGGCAAAGAGGATCAAAGCCAGCTTTTCAAAACGTACTTGAAAAAGTATTTTGAAATCTGTTGGAATACCTATGAATTCATCATTATATATGTCTACATTGTTTTAGAAATAAGAATATTGAGGTATACATGAAACTAATTATTGTGAGCTTCAGGATATTACTGTACAAGTAGTAAGCTACTGAAAATAAGCAGTGAAATTAAACATGGAAAACAAGCTGTAGGAGTAACCTGCTGCAAAACCGTGGCTCACATGTCCTCAGTATAGGAGTTCTTGACTCAGACCTTAAGCTGATGATGAGCTGTTTCACATGATTGATAATGCAGAAGCTTCTCTCTGAGGTCTTTTTTTTGGGGGGGGGGATTGAGTCTTGCTCTGTTGCCAGGCTGAAGTGCAATGGTACGACCTTGGCTCACTGCTACCTCCGCCTCCCAGGTTCAAGTGATTCTCCTGCCTCAACCTCCCGAGTAGTTGGGATTACAGGTACATGCCACCACACCCAGATAATTTCTGTATTTTTAGTAGAGGCGGGGTTTCACCATATTGGCCAGGCCAGTCTCAAACTCCTGACCTCGTGATCTGCCCACCTCGGCTTCCCAAAGTGCTGGGATTACAGGCGTGAGCTGCCCTGCCCAGCCTGAAGTCACTTTTTATACAATTCTAGACTTTTAAGTATATGCAGCAATGATTTGTTTTTCTTAATATTATATATATAAAACACTCTAAATATGTATATGTGGAGAGAGAGTGAGCAAGCAAACGACCTTTCTGTGTACCAGGCATTATTGTTAGTTCATTGCTTGTATTAATTTGTTGAATCCTCACAAAATTCTGTCAGGTAGGCACTTTATGACTCTCATTTTATGGAGGAAGAACTGAGGCACAGAGAGGTTAAAAACTGACTCAATTTCACCTAGTTAGTGTATGGCAGATCTCAGATGTGAACATAGGCAGTTTTGCTCCAGAGGAAATATACTGCTTCTTTTGGGTACTCTACTGTACCAAGGATCAGCAGACTTTTTCCATGAAGGGTCAGATGATAAATAGACTTTGCAGGCCATAGGTCTCTGTTGCAACTCTTCAGATTTGCCAATGTCATGCAAAAGCAGTGACACATAGTACAAAACAAATGAGCATGGCTATGTTCCAAGAAAACTTCATTGTGGAGACTAAAATCCGTTTCATGTGTAACAAAATATTGTTCTTTATTTTTATTTTCATAATTTAAGAATGTAAGAACTAGGCTGGGCGCAGTGGTTCATGCCTGTAATCCTAGCACTTTGGGAGGCCAAGGCAGGCAGGATCACTTAAAGTCAGGAGTTCAAGACCAGACTGGCCAACGTAGCGAAACCCTGTCTCTACTATTCGGAAGGCTGAGGCATGAGAATCACTTGAACCCAGGAGGCAGAGGTTGCAGTGAGCCCAGATCGTGCCACTGCACTCTAACCTGGGTGATAGAGCACGACTCCATTAAAAAAAAATAATAATAATAATATAAGTACCATTCTTAGCTCATGGACCTCATAAAAACAGGCAGCAGGTTAGATTTGCCTAATCATACTATACCATATATGTATGAGATATTAGGATGGAATCCATTCACTTGTTCATGCATTCATGTAAGAAAGGTGTACTAAATTCTGGGATTTGAAGGGGGAACAAGAACAACTTTCAGTTCCTCTTGCCCTTCTGCTTACTGGATGAATTATGATGTTCTCCCCTTTCTCATGCATGCTTTTTAAAGCTGTCTTTATTTCCTGTTCATTGTATATGACAGATAGGTTCATATTATCTCAATCTTCATTGCTGGTGGTATATTATCTCATTTTTTTTTTCTTGAGACTGAGTCTTGCTCTGTCACCCAGGCTGGAGTGCAATGGCATGATCTCAGCTCACTGCAACCTCTACCTCCTGGGTTCGAGCAGTTCTCCTGCCTCAGCCTTCTGAGTAGCTGAGATTACAGGCACACGCCACCATACCCTGCTAATTTTTGTATTTTTAGTACAGACGGGGGTTTTTACCACGTTGGTCAGGCTAGTCTCGAACTCCTGACCTTGTGATCCGCCTGCCTTGGCCTCCCAAAGTGCTGGGATTATGGGCATGAGCCACTGTGCCTGGCCTGTTACCTCAATTGTATAGTATAGGGAAATGTAAACTTAGCCCAATTAACTAGCCAGTTACACACAGCCGTGAGTGGTAGTCTGTCATCAAATGCAGGTCTCATAGGCTGAAAGAGCATTTTTTTTCTTCTCTGCTGCCCTTTCTTCCCTCCTAGAAATGTATGAAACTGTTGTAACTGTTTGTCATCCTGTCAGAAGTGAATCTGTTTATTTCACTTGAATGCATGTTTATTTTTTGCTTCTCTTCCATTTTCCCTGACTCTAGTTTTCGAAGATGTAATCTAAGTTTGATAGAAAAGTGGTGGTATTTTTTGGTTTCCCAATCAAAGAAGCTAAAAATAAACACACAACTAGTTAGCTATGTCAGTGCTATAAGAACTCACTGATGTGTGGGATTAAGCCTGGAGGAAGGGGCCAGGTGCAGTGGCTCACGCCTATTATCCCAGCACTTTGGGATGCCAAAGCAAGCGGATCACTTGAGGTCAGGAGTTCAAGACCAGCCTGGCCAACATGATGAAACCCTGTCTCTACTAAAAATACAAAAATTCGCTGGGCATGGTGGCTGGCACCTGTAATCCCAGCTACTCGGGAGGCTGAAGCAGGTGAATTGGTTGAACCTGGGAGGCAGAGGTTGCAGTGAGATCGCACCACTGTATTCCAGCCTGGTGACAGAGTGAGACTCCATCTCAAAAAAAAACAGGTTGTGTCTGGTGGCTCATACCTGTAATCCCAGCACTTTGGGAGGCCAAGGTGGCAGATCAGTTGAGATCAGGAGTTCAAGACCAGCTTGGCCAACATGGTAAAAACCCAGCTCCACTAAAAACATAAAAAATTAGTTGGGTGTGGTGGTGGACACCTGTAATCCCAGCTACTTGGGAGGCTGAGGCACGAGAATTGCTTGAACCTGGGAAGCAGAGGTTGCAGTGAGCCGAGATCGTGCCACTGCACTCCAGCCTGAGGGACAGAGTGAGACTCCGTCTCAAAAAAAAAAAAAAAAAAAAAAAAGTGCAGGAAGAAATCCATGTCCTTTCCTGACAGCCTCTACAGCTTCCCCAGGGTGTTCTGCCAGAAAGAAGTGAGTTCCTTACGGTTTTGGGGGGTTATTGTTGGTTTATAACTGGTCTAAGAGTAGACTTTGAAGACAGATCATTTGTGGATAGAACCTGAAGAAGAAAAATGGCAAATAGACTTACTCATGTATAGTTTTAAATAAGGAATTGGACAGATTTATTCATGAGCAATGACTAACCTCCCCACTATGGCTCCTCATGAGCTCCCAAGAAGCCTACAATCCTTTTTCCCCATGTCAGTGGGAAATCCCAGTTATGGTTGTGGTTCCTGTTAGAAATTGTTAAACGTAAATAGGGTTAGATAAAGTAACATCTGGGAATGAAAGCAGATGTCCTTTGGTTTTAACTATTCGTTTCCTTGTAATTCCCCTACTCTTTTATTATAGTGGGGTCTGTATATAATGTAACATTTAACATTCTGTAACATGGAATATGCCACATTTCTGGAACATGTAAGGTAATGCCTTTAACTTGAAAATTGCTTGAGTGTGTCATGGCAGAGTCTGGATGTATATGCAAAATATACTTAGGTAAACACAAAGCTGACTTTATATACCCCTCAATGTAATTTCTCAGGATAATCTTATTAAAATCTGCCAGTACACCTGCTTTGTACCTCAGGATCCTAGAAAATGGCATATTTTCTGGAAGTTGGTTTGTTGTTGTTTCGTTGTTGTTGTCGTTGATTGAGACAGGTTCTTGCTGTTACCCAGCCTGAGTGCAGTGGCACAATCACTGCCTGCTCTCTGCAGCTTCAACCTCGTGGGTTCAAGCCAACCTCCTACCTCAGCCTCCCAGGTAGTGGGGACCACAGGTGTACACCCCCATACTTGGCTGATTTTTTATATTTTGTAGAGACAGGATCTCCCTCTGTTTCCTGGGCTGATCTCAGACTCCTGGGCTCAAACTATCCTCCTGCCTTGGCCTCCCAAAGTGCTGGGAGCCACCTCACCTGGCCTTGCGGTTGTTTTAATTACCTCCTCTACACCCCGTCAATGAGGGAGAGATTTCTGCTTAGGGTTACAGGGATGGCTGAATACCTGATGCTCTTGACACTGAATACCTGTTGATCTCAACACTGGACAGGTAAGATCAACAGCAGAGTTTCAGTCACATGTAATCCCAGCGTAGAGGAGGAAGACACAGCATGCCACACCTGGCCACCCAGGCCTGTACTCAGGAACAACTAGGGGCTGCAGGAGGCAGGCTTTTTAGTATCAGGAGGGTGGGGCCATCCTTGGTTCCCATGAGAGGATGTGATTGGCTTGTTTGAATAACTCTGCTGGCTGGCAGGGAACTAAAACCCATTTCTCAGGGCTAAGCAGACACTGTGCCTGGTCCTTGTGACAAAGAGGGTGGCCAGGGGACTTTATCAGCAGAAGCAAAGTGAGAAGGGCAGTGTGTACTGAGACCATTTGGAGCCCTCTGATTTTCCTCAGCTGTCAAGGCAGAACCTAATATTGGGCCTTAATTTTCAGCCTTGCACCACAATGGTTTTGTGCTGATTCACAATCAAGAGCACAGCATGGGCAGGCAGAGTGGTCATATTTTCCAAAAGGCTCACCACCTTTTCAGTGACTGTTAGGATTATGATGATAAGACCTTAGAGGAAGCAAAGGGGCGTGTACAGCTGACACCAGGACAAAGTTGTCACCCTGTTAGAGAAGGAAGTCAAAGGGTGAGCTTTTTTCTATCTTAACTCACTAAGCAGTCTTGTCCCACCGCATGCCTGCCCCCCTCCCCCATTGGTCCTTTATTTACCCTCGTGTTAGAACCTGGCAAAACCAAGGGGAGAGCGCTCATTTCTCTGGCTCTGTAGCCCCTGGTGTCTGTGCCTAGTGCTTTTAGCGTGCACTGACTTTTTTTTATTTATTTTTATTTTATTCATTTATTTATTTTTTTGAGACAGAGTCTCGCTCTTGTAGCCCAGGCTGGAGTGCAGTGGCACGATCTCAGCTCACCGCAACCTCCGCCTCGTGGGCTCAAGCGATTCTCCTGCCTCAGCCTCCCAAATAGCTGGGACTACAGGTATCCCACAATGTACGTGGCTAGGTTTTGTATTTTTAGTAGAGGCAGGGTTTCACCATGTTGACCAGGCTGGTGTTGAACTCCTGACCTCAGGTGATATGCCCACCTCGGCCTCCCAGTGTTGGGATTATAGGCGTGAGCCATCACGCCCAGCCAAGTTGTCTGTTTTTAGAAAGTGGTTCTTTCCTTTATCTTAAATTACTGTGATTATCTCAATCCCTTTTGCCTTTATCTGTTTGAGAAAGTCTCAGTAGGAAAATAAAGAGAAGCAGTCAATAGAATTTGTAGTTTGACTATTAAAACTAATTCAATATTATCTTAATCTGCCTCCTAAAATAGTAAATAAAACATAGTAGCCCCTTGATAAATGTTTACTGAAATAAACGGCATCACCATTTGTATATATTCTAAGTATTACAAAAGTATTTGTAAAAATATATGTGTAGGCTGGGCAAGGTAGCTCATGCCTGTAATACAAGCATTTTGGGAGGCCAACATGGGCATATCACCTGAGGTCAGGAGTTCGACACCAGCCTGGCCAACATGGTGAAACCCTGTCTCTACTGAAAATACAAAAACTAGCCAGGTGTGTTGTGGAATACCTGTAGTCTCAGCTACTTGGGAGGCTGAGGCAGGAGAATCACTTGAACCTGGGAGGCAGAGGTTGCAGTGAGCCAAGATCATGCCACTGCACTGCAGCCTAGGTGATAGAGCAAGACTCCATCTCAAAAAAAAAAAAAAAAAAAAAAAAACTATGTATACATATATATGTGTGAATATGAAGTATTCTCTTGTAGCCATCCCAACTTCGTTATTTATTTCTAATGGCCTTTATTTTTTCTGGCATCAAGTAGGTACAGACAGTATATTACATAATGAGGACGTGAAGGAAAGAAATGATACTAAGTCAACTCTAACTTTGTCTTAAAACTTTTTAGTTTTCAATAAGCGAAACATCATCTTAGGTGCAGTGACGGAAGTGGATTGGGGACTTGAAACATAACAGAATCTCACTCTCTTTCAGGCTGGAGTGCAGTGGTGCAGTCTCCGCTCATTGCATCTTCCACCTCTCGAGTTTAAACGATTCTCCTGCCTCAGCCTCCTGAGTAGCTCGGACTATAAGCATGCGCCACCAGACCCAGCTAATTTTTTGTATTTTTAGTAGAGATGGGGGTTTCACTGTGTTGGCCAGGATGGTCTTGATCTCTTGACCTTGTGATCCGCCCGCCTCAGCCACCAAGTGCTGGGATTACAGGCGTGTGCCACCGTGCCCAGTCGGAACTTGCTATATTTTATTGGAGGCAACCCCAAGCTTGGTAGAATACTTTTCTATTTGTATTAACAAGAAAGTTGTCCACATTTCATGAAGTGTATCCCAATTCTAAGAAAGCAAAATTGAGGGTAATTAAATGTTGCAGATTTATTTCATGTAGTGCTTGTTTCAGGAGACATTTTTGTAACAATTTATTCCTTTGTAGCTAGATCGGGATTCCTTCTAGCTAGGCTTGACCTGAATGCCTCCCAGGCTAAGCAAGATGACCAATAGTGTCTGTTGAACTGTTTTCAGCCTGGGGCTCCTCCTGTGTCATTAAGATAGGACCAGGAACCCTGAAGCACATGATCATCTTTACTTGTAGGTCAGGAAGCTCTCCCACAACCAGTTGGAGAACTATGGGGGATGGCTTCTACTATTATGTTGCTGTTCACTGTGGCATAGTCAACAAGTTGTGTGTTCCTCTGTTGTCCCTGCAGGCTGTTGAACAATCCCTCTACTGACCTTTTTTTTTTTTTTTTTTTAAACCATCAACTGGCTAGCCAGATCTCCCCCTCCTACTTATTATATAGAGCTTTAGGGTTAAGGTTCTCCCAAATAAACCTCTGCCGGCAGTAAGAGAAAGCCATAATTTATATATCTTAGCAACCTAAGAAACAGTTAAAAGATATATATATTTTTTAAATGGTAGTCCTGAAAATGCTTACATAGACTTCCAAGTCTACGGGTTGGGGGAGAAAGGAAAGAACAGAAGAAAATATATTTAATCTCATCATCCTGGGAAGAAAATAAACTTTCCCTAAAGAGTTTGTACACATATAAAAATATGTGTGTGGCTGGGCGCAGTGGCTCATGCCTGTAACCCCAGCACTTTGGGAGGCTGAAGCGGGTGGATCACAAGGTCAGGAGTTCAAGACCAGCCTGACCAACATGTCTCTACTAAAAATACAAAAAAATTAGCTGGGCTTGGAGGTGTGCGCCTGTAATTCCAGCTACTCGGGAGGCTGAGACAGGAGAATTGCTTGAACCTGGGAGGTGGAGGTTGCAGTGAGCCGAGATTGCACCACTGTGCTCCAGCCTGGGTGACAGAGCGAGACTCTGTGTATATGTGTAAATACATATATGCTTTGAACCACCTTTTAGAAAGCTTTTCAGACTCTGTGTCGGAGGGGTGGTCAACTTTAACAGTTTTTTAAAATGTACTGAAGGGCAAATAATAAAATCTCTCATGCAGGAGTGGTGGCTCATACCTAGCACTTTGGGAGGCTGAGGCAGGCAGATCACTTGAGCCCAGGAGTTAGAGACCAGCCTGGGCAACATGGCAAAACCCCATCTCTACAAAAGAAAAAATACAAAAATTAGCCAGGTGTGGTGGCATGCACTTGTAGTCCCAAGTTCCTTAGGCTTGGGAGCCTAAGGCGGGAGGATCACTGAGTCTGGGAGATGGAAGTTACAGTGAGCTGTGATTACACCACTGCCCTCCAACCTGGGTGTGCACTGCAGCCTGGGTGACAGAGCAAGACCCTGTCTCAAAAAAAAAAAAAGGTCCTACTCTCAGGACTTTAGTCCCGGAGACAACTGTTTGTCCCAGAGACAACTGTATTTCAACTATATTTATTGGTTTCTTCTGAATGTTTTCTGGGACAGCCTGGTGTGTGCCAGCGTGTGTGTGTGTGTGTGTGTGTGTGCATACACACACACTTTTTATATGTTTTTGTATATATGTATTCTTATTTTTGCTTCTCTATACAAATAGGAGCACACTGTGTTCCTTGATTTCTTTTTAATCTAACAATATTTCCTGGAGAGTGATCTATGCCATTGTACATACATCTGCCTCTTTTTTTTTTGAGATGGGGTCTCACTCTATCACCCAGGCTGGAGTGCAGTGGCACAATCCCAGTTCACAGCAGCCTCAACCTCCTGGGTTCAAGTGATCCTCTTACCTCAGCCTCCCAAGTAGCTGGGACCATGGGTGTGTGCCACCATGCTTGGCTAATTTTTTAATTTTTGGTAGAAACATAGTTTTACCATGTTGCCCAGGCTGGTCTTGAACTCCTGCGTGCAAGTGTACCTGCCTTGGCCTCCCAAAGTGCTGGGATTTACAGGCATGAGCCACTTCGCCCAGCCTACCTCATTTTTTAAATAGCTATTTAGTTTTAAACCTAGGAATTAAGAAAAAATAAATTAAATAACTGTTTAGTAATTCATTGTATGAAGGTAACCCCAATTTATTTAACCCGTGTTTATTAATGGCTATTGAAGGAAGATCCCTTTAAAACTGCTTCTTTATATTAAATCTTAATGACTTTAAAACCAATTACATATGAAAGTTGCAAGTGTATGGGTAGGTACTCTTCTATTTTAAGGAATTTTGCATTCTTTTTTTTTTGAGATGGAGTCTCACTCTGTCGCCAAGGCTGGAGTGCAGTGGTGCGATCTCGGCTCACTGCATCCTCCACCTCCCAGGTTCTTGCAATTCTCCTGCCTCAGCTTCCCCAGTAGCTGGGACTACAGACGCATGCTGCCATGCCCGGCTAATTTTTTTGTATTTTAGTAGAGACAGAGTTTCACCATGTTGCCCAGGTTGGTCTCGAACTCCTGAGCTCAGGCAGTCCGCATGCCTCAGCCTCCCAAAGTGCTGGGATTACAGGCATGAACCACCGCGCCCGGCATCTATTTGTTTTTTAAACCATTTTCAGAGTCGTCTTGTGAGGACTATATTTTAAATAGCAGGCTCAAGCTACTGATTCTGATATTGGTCTTATTTATTTATTTATTTTTGAGACAGGCAGCAATCCTCCTGCCTCAGCCTCCCAAAGTGCTGAGATTACAGACGTGAGTCACCACCCCTGGCCCTGATTATGTCTTTAGTCAGTAGTGTAAAATTCTAAGAATCCTAGTAATTCTTGGGGGAAGGTGATAGTAATGGTATTTGCAAAGACGGAGGTTGCTTCTGGAAAATGAAACAGGCCTGTTTTTAAAAAATATCCATCATTTGAAGGCTCTTATTTTACCCTAACAGAGTCACCCAGAACCAATTTTAAAGTTTCTGGTTTATATTTCAGGGAAGCTAGATACTTTTGTGTGATTTCTTTGAAGCCATAGAACCCTAGCTTGCTAGTTTGAAAGGCTCCATTGTTAAAACCTCTAAAACTTAAGAATGAAAAAATAAAACACTGATTGTGTACATTTTATAAGTTTCTTCATGTATTCATTTTTTTCTATCTTTCTTCAAGTATCAAACTCCTGTTGTACTATCCATTTAAGTATTTTAGCTATTTTATTTATTTTTGTTTTGTGAATATTAAAGAGTTTAACTCAAAAAGTGTATGCACTACATATATACAATATAGGACTTTTAAAACTGAAATTGAGATAATAAAATCATGTGTTTTTAGATTAAAATTTGTCCTAACCTTTAATCAAGCAACCTCTTGAAAGAAGATTAAAAATTAATATATTTGAGCCAGGCGCGGTTCACCTGAGGTAAGGAGTTTGAGACCAGCCTGACCGTGGAGAAACCCTGTCTCTACTAAAATTACAAAAGGAGCTGGGCATGGTGGCACATGCCTGTAATCCCAGCTACTCGGGAAGCTGAGGCAGGAGAATCGCTTGAACTCAGGAAGTGGAGTGGAGGTTGTGATGAGCCAAGGTTGTACCATTGCACTCCAGACTGGGCAACAAAAGTGAAACTCTGTTTCAAAAAAAAAAAAAAACTTAATATATTTGATATCTTTATGATGCAAGGACATAAAAAATTGATATATGTCCTTCTTTTTCAGGGGGAAAGATTTCTGCCATTATACTTCATTAAGAACATCAGTATCCATAGCCTTACGTATTACTGAAGCATTGATGTTTCTTTTTCGTGAAAGCAGTTAGTAGTGGAAAAAGACCTACCAGATGATCTGGTTTACCTAGTCTACCTACCAGCACTCAGGAGTCATACTGGTTGAACTTGGTATTTGTTCAGTCGTGTCACCTGGCTGTGCACATACTTAAAATAATTGTGCACAAGCTTGTGTTTGGAAGACCTAAAAACATGACGTGAATACGTGACGCTTGCTTTAATGGAGGATGCAGATGGCCAAGTAAGCCTATTTCACAAGTTGTGGCAGGTTTCTAAACTTTCAGGGGTAGATCTCAAGAACATCACCTGAGTGGCTGGGCGCGGTGGCTTATGCCTGTAATCCCAGCACTTTGGGAGGCTGAGGCGGGTAGATCACCAGAAGTCAGGAGTTCAAGACCAGTCTGGTCAACATGGTGAAACCTCGTCTCTATGAAAAAAAAAAAAAAAAAAAAAAAATCACCCGAGTAAGGGATGGAGAAAATTCTAGAAGTACTGTGTAATTGAAAAGACTTGAAAAGAAGAGTAATATGTTTTTAAATAGTTTTTTTAGACACGGTGGCTCATGCTGTCATTCCAGCACTTTGGGTGGCCAAGGCAGGAGGTTCATTTGAGGCCAAGAGTTCAAAAACAGCCTGGGCAACATAGGGAGACCCTGTCTCAGTAAATAGTTTTTTTTTTTCATTGATTTGATTCATGGTTTTACTGTGACGCTGGAATCTGCAGTGTTAAAAGGGAACTGAAGTAACAAGGGGGAAACGTTTCCTGGTAAAACAAAACAAAAATAATTTTCTGGTGAAAATTGTGAACCAATTTTATAGTTAGTGTGTTATAACAACTATTAAGTAACTTAAAATTTATTTTGCTGGCCGGGCACAGTGGCTCACGCCTGTAATTCCAGCGCTTTGGGAAGCTGAGGCAGGTGGATCATCTGAGGTCAGGAGTTCGAGACAAGCCTGGCCAACATGGTGAAACCCCATCTCTACTAAAAATACAAAAGTTAGCCGGGCATGGTGGTACATGCCTGTAATTCCAACTGCTTGGGAGGCTGAGGCAGGAGAATCACTTGAACCCGGGAGGCGGAGGTTGCAGTGAGCAGAAATTGCACCACTACATTCCAGCCTGGGCGACAAGTGAAACTCCATCTCAAAAAAAACAAAATTTATTTTGCTAATTTTTCCATGTAATGTTCATTCTTCAAGCCCATAATGGTAGTTTTTTTCCTCTCATTCTGTGGTAAATGTGAAATGCACCAAAGGAAACACATAATCACCAAATTACAATGAGACAGCGTTTGAAAAAAAATTATCACAACATCCTGAGGACAAGCAGGTTCTGTTCAGTTTGGGCCAGGAGTAGAAAGAAGAGGAAGAGAAATATCACAGAAGTTGAGATTTACATGTGGTGACTTGGAAATGAGAAAGAAACTTCAGAAGGTGAGAGAATTGGAAAGAACTTTCTTCAAGCTTGGAAGGAATTACATGAAACGTTCCTTGGTTAAGGAGCTCTGAATAAAATTACAGGCAAGAGAAGAAAAAAATAACTGGAATTTGTCAACAACAGAGAAGACTCAGTGTTTTGAAACCATTCTTCAGTTAACGCTGCTTCTCCTTTCCTTCTCTCGGCCATCCTATCTTTTATTCCTTCTCCTTGCTAGAAATTTTAGTTTAGTGGGAGCTCGCAAGGATGCTGTTGTGGCAAACTCTGGCAATTGCTATGCTGGCTCAACATTGTATAGGTTTTCTGTTCCTACAAACTCTTAGAGGAGATAGATTTAGTATTTTTATTTTTATTTATTTATTTATTTTTTGAGATGGAGTTTTGCTCTTGTTGCCCAGGCTGGAGTGCAATGGCACGATCTCGGCTCACCGCAATCTCCGTCTCCCAGGTTCAAATGATTCTCCTGCCTCAGCCTCCCAAGTAGCTGGGATTACAGGCATGTGCCACCATGCCCGGCTAATTTTGTATTTTTAGTAGAGATGGGGTTTCTCCACGTTGGTCAGGCTAGTCTCAAACTCCCGACCTGAGTTGATCCGCCTGCCTCAGCTTCCCAAAGTGCTGGGATTACAGGGGTGAGCCACCGGGCCTGGCCAGATTTAGTATTTAAAAAAAGATAATTCCACCGGGTGTGGTGGCTCACCCCTGTAATCCCAGCCCTTTGGGAGGCTGAGACAGGCAGATCACCTGAGGCCGGGCGTTTAAGACCAGCCTGGCCAACATGGTGAAACCCCTTCTCTGCTAAAAATAATAAGAATTAGCTGGGCATGGTGGTGCGTGCCTGTAGTCCCAGCTACTTGGGAGGCTGAGATGGGAGAATCACTTGAACTAGGGAAGTGGAGGTTGCAGTGAGCTGAGATGACACCACTGGACTCCAGTCTGGCGACAGAGCAAGACTCCATCTCAAAAAATAATAATAAAAAAGATAATTTCTTCTAAAAGAGAAGGACTTCTCTTAAGATGTGACTTCTTACCTGAAAGAAAAATTTGATATACTTCCAGTGGAGGATGTGCTGTAAATATAGAGAAACTGGCATATAGAAAAAAATAACTTTTAAAAAGTGATGGCATCCTGTAGATGGTAGCATGTGGAATTGAAGGAACAGTTACCCATCAGTAGGAATTTATGTCTGGCTTTACTTGTTTGTCTTAATTCTAGTGCACTGGAAACAAACTGATTTTCTAGAAACTGTGGCTCCTTTTAGAAGCAAATCTGACTTACGGTGCCTGGGGAAGTAGAGCACACTCTTTGTTCTGGTTGCTGTTGCAGCCTGCTTTCCTTTTCCTTCATATCAAATTATGAACTAACTAGGCAGGAAGACATGGAGGAAGCCCTGTGTCCTGGTCCTTTACCCCACAAGCAGACAGTGTTAGGTTGTTATCATTAGGACAGTGGGAAGGAAATAAATAGAAGAACTCCAAACTATACAATTGGCATCACTAAGGAATTCTTGTTTCATTATCAGAAATCTAAAATTGGCTGCACATGATGGCTCACGCCTGTAATCCTAGCACTTTGGGGAGGCTGAGGTGGGAGGATCTCTTGAGCCCAGGAGTTTGAGATCAGCCTGGGCAACATAGCAAGACCCTTCTCTATTTTTTCAAAAAAATAAAAATAGAAATCTAAAATTATCTAGGTAGATTCAAAGGCTGCCAACAATTGTGTGGGAAAATAGTGTAATCATTTTAGACATGAACATGTAAAATGTGGATCCTAGATTTTGCTGCTAAACCCATTTTCTTTCCTTTAAAATCTGCTCTCTTGTTATAATACTTGTTTCAGTTCATGTCACCCTCATTCTGCTGGTGACTTGGACTTGACACCTTGACATCTTCCATAAGTTTTTCTTCCTCACTCCTTTACCCTAAGTCCTGATGATTTTTCCTTTTTTCTTTCTTTCTTTTTTTTTTTAGACAGTTTCACTCTGTTACCCAGGCTTGAGTGCAATGACTTGGTCTTGGCTCACTGCAACTTCCACCTCCCTGGTTCAAGCAGTTCTCCTGACTCAGCCTCCTGAGTACCGCAACCTCTGCCTACCAGGTTCAAGTGATTCTCCTGCCTCAGTCTCCCTAGTAGTTGGGATTATAGACTCACGCCACCACACCCAGCTGAATTTTATATTTTTAGTACAAGCAGAGTTTTGCTCTGTTGGCCAGGCTTGTCTTGAACTCCTGAGTTCAAGTCATCTACCTACCTTGGCCTTCCAAAGCGCTGGGATTACAGGCGTGAGCCACCCCACCGAGCCCTGATTTTTCTTCATCTTACATCCATCCCTTTTTCTCAATTCAATGTAGCTAATCCAATGTAGCCACCCTGGTTCAGGCCACCTGCACCATTGAAATTCAACACCTGTTGCTTTCTGCTATCATTTTCATTTATTCGGTGAAAAATTTCTGAGGGCCCATTGTGTGTCTGGCTCTATGCTGGGGATTCAGCTACAAAACACAATTTCAATTTCCTTGTCTTTGGAAATTTAGATTTTAATGAGGGAAACAATTCTACCACCAAGTACAGTGTAGTGAGCTAAAGGATTCAGAAGAGACACCAAAATCTCCTTGTTTCATGGCATTGTGTTTTGATCCATGTAGTTTTAATATTTAAAGCTTCTTTTTCTTGTTTTCAAATATTCACTTTTGTGCTTTAATCCCTCTTCTATCCTGAATGGATGTGGCAATAACTAGTTACTATGTTCTTTTATTTTACTAAAACAAGATTTACAGAAGTTTCGAGACAAGCCATACAAAATGGTCACACGCTTTTTTTGAAGGGGGGAATCTACACTTGACAGCAAAGTCACAATGTTATTAGTGAGGGCTGTGATGTTTGTTTAATGTTCCCATTTTGGTTCAAACAATCAAGCTTGTCCATCCACAGCATCTAAATAAGGTTAGACTTGGCTAGAGAGCATATTCTAAATAACTGGTTAGCTGCTTTTAACCAATGATGCAATTAGATCACCATAAAAGGGGGTAAGGAGCCCATAAAATTAAAATAAAACTACCTCCCCCCTCAAAAAATTAAAAACACCCACACCCCTGCAGCTAACCTGACAACTACCTTCATTCACAGTGCTTTATACTTAAACCAGGATGGGGGAAATGAGTAAAAGCAGGGAGGGGCCGCTGCTTTTAAACCTTTCACAACAATCCAGATGATACTT